>MU182482.1:172822-187278 GCA_016904865.1 Pissodes strobi | reverse complement strand
TGAACTAGAAAAAACTTTAAATTAAGCCTACCTCTCGCACGCCAAGTGTTTTAGTGTTAGTTGTGCCCATTGCCGCCATCTTAATGAATCGTCATAAAAACAGTAATAAATTAAGTTAAACAATAAAACCAAGTAAATCATTAAGCGAATAAACCGTTAATAAACTCAGGCTAGGCCAGTTTAGCTATTGCATAAGATATATATACATAATTATAATAAACACACATTAATTTCGAATCACTCGCCGGAGTACGGCAAAGTATTACCATCTTCGGGCGGCCGGCGCGGCGCCACCGAAGACAGAGTACGGCCACGTGCTGCATCTACGGACGGTCGCCGAAGTACGGTCAAGTGCCTCCATCTACGGGCGGTCTGTGTCGCGGAAGACAGAGGCGCCATTTAGGGGTCCATGTTCATACCTGGAACTAAGAAAGAAAGAAGTTAACTACGTTGTGGGACTAGAAATTCCTAGAAGAAAATTATAAAAAATTATATTATATGGATCAAACACCGGTAGCACTAGACAACGAATTAGATAATCTAAAAGTAACAAACCTTAGAGTCTATTCCAGATCAAATCTTGCCAGTCAAATTAATAAGTGTCTAATATTGTCAAAATCTCGTGCCTATGTCTTATTCCAGGTCAATGTGTGCAGGCTACAGTAGCACAAATCGACCAAAAAGAGGTACATTTGTCTGTATAATTATCACCACATACAGAATATTCACGATACTTATATTTGATTGTATTGTTCAGCTCATCTAATGCCAACACACAGAGAAGCAAGAAAATCAAGTCGACGCCATTTTGACACATCCATAAGGAACCTTGTACGACGACAGCCAGGTTCACAAAACCGAAAAGGACAAACCAGGAGCACCATCTACCAGGCTTTGTGAAATCAAGCAGTACGCAACACAAAAGTAAACTACAGGGAACATTCAACAGCGACGAAGAAATCTACAAACGATGGCATATCCAGTCGCCACCTATGAGAAGTACCAGGGAACAAACGACAACCAAGGAATATGCAAAAGATGGTAGTCGCCATCTATGATCCACGGAAGCGTAACGTATAATTTTCTTTTGATTTACATATCAGTATTAATACTAACTCACCAGATCGCATTGCAAGGCAATAACTTGAGAAAATAATAACTCATAAATACATATGATATGTTGCAAAGATATTTTATTTCTATAAACAAAGCTAGCATGTTGAATTAGGTCAGCGAGTAAAATAAATAGAGTGATTTGATATACAAAGTCAGTAAGTTTTTTGTAGTTCAAGAAATATAATTGAGTCAATAAACTGCTATAATGCTGTTAGCAAATATTATATACATAGACGGGACCGTCCCTATACTTAATAGTTTTGATAAATTTCTAGATAATGGATATAAAAATAAAAATTAAAGAACTGTGGTTAACCCTTGGTTAGTCGCGCGGGTGACATATGTCACCCACTCCCACTCTTCACAACACAGTTTTTTAACAGGAACGTTCTGGCGTCCATGGATTTTAGTAGCTGCTGTGCATTCGAAGCTCTTTATGGTATCCTAGGCGGGTTTATTGAGAAGTTAGTTGTTTTCCGTATTTTGCCTGAAATATTCGACTGGGTGACATTTGTCCCCCGCGCGACTAAACGTGTTAGTCATTTTGAAAAGGTGGGTTTATAGGTTTCTTAAGATATTTTGTATTATGTTAAAATATTTATTGCGGCAATAGACGTCACCAATTTTATACAAGGTTTTGTACAAGGTTTTGTGATGTATCATAATATTTCTTACTAATATTATATCCCAAATAGGATAAATATAAATTTGCAATTACCTAGTTCTTCAAAACAACTTATCTTTTATATGTACATATTACACTGTATTTGTACATTGTATGTACATATTACATTTGTATTTGTATGTACATATGTATTTGTGTGTATTTTTTGTTTTTTTTTTTTTTTGTACATGTATTTATATGTATGTATGCATTTCTTTCTATGCACATGTTCTATTTGTATGTACATATTACAGTGTATTTCGCAGATAGATAATGAACCGTCCACCTAAACGACAAATGGCTGTAACAAGTAGTGATCCAGATATTTGGTTAAAGCAGTATAAAGAGCTAAGCGATGAGGAACAGGACGACCGTATTACTGAAGACGAAAATATGTTACAAATATTAGGAAATATTTTTTGTCTTATAAAAATAGTAAACACCCCCAATAATCCAAAAATATGACCATTGATTTTATTTATAATTTTTTTTCTTATTAAAGTGATCTAAATTGCGTGGGTGACACATGTCACTCACGCGACTATACGTGTATACAATCCTTGCGCGACTAACCGAGGGTTAAATAATATTAAGACAGGACCGGCTTTTGATTTTTATTCTAGCAAGAAATAAGTTTAACATTTCGTAATATTGTTAATATAGGATAGGTAATTTATTTTAAAAGCAGAACCTCAATAAGTTAATTTATAACGCCATGGAAAATTCATTATCTTTAGAAACAAAGCCCCGTTAACCAACTATATCCCGAACTAACCAATATAAAGACAATGAATTAATGTCCACTCTGTTGGCATCTTAACGGAGGAGATATCATGTAAAAATCAATTTATTGGAAAAAATCATAGATATAAAACTCTAGTTTTTAAAAGTAAATGGCATCATAAGCCAGTATAAGGAAGGAAAGCGATGCTCTCAAAACGGATAGGTTTGTACTTTTTACAGTTAAGTATAAGGTATAATAGGTCAGAAAGATAAAATAAATCAAATCGGGAGAGTTTGTTTAGAGCAGCATTCCCTACATAATTAGTCATAACCAAAGGACAGGACCGTATTTAAATAATACGTGACAGACAAGTTGCTTTATTAACACAATGACTACTAAAACGTAAAACGTATCCCATAAAAGCAAATACATTTTGAAAATAGCACATTCCTAGTAAACAGCCGGGTCTAATAAATTAAGATTTTGTTAATAAGACAACTAAACGTCACAAGTAAGAAAACATAGGATAGGATTGTAACATTGTTAATATAACTTGTAAAAAAATTTGTCTTTTGTTACAGGTATAACTAGCAGTAGAAGTCTCCACTAACAAAGAGCGAGTCAAACCACACAATAACTTACGACTACATGGGTGACTACAAAATGAAATACAAATGGGTAGATCTAAGCCAGAACAAGTCCACTGAAGAAATGTGTAATAAATTACACTAAAATTAGGTGCAATGCAATGTGTCTTCTCGAACTGAGGTCTTTTTTCTCTCTTCTTAAGCAAAAAAGTCAGGTTAAAACGTTTGGGACCAACGTTATCAGGGAGGGGAATGTGTGAACTACTAAAAAGCATAAACCTACTAATTAAATATCACCCTGTCCTAAGTTTGAACTTGAACTTGACAAATGTTATATAAACATTCACAGTTAATTATAAACAACTGGAGCGGTCGAGGGGAGCGATTTTAATCCTTAATGATGCAGCCATCAGCATTTTGTAACATATAAATACGCAGGCAAACGCCAAATTCATCAGGGCTTACGGGTCTCTCAACTCCGCTCAATCTAGCTAGGGGCAGTACATAGCTACTTCCACTTCTACTTGTTCTATCCCACAACCCCCATATCTGTGAGTACCTGGACACAGGTCCAGGGCGATCAGGTCCTTACCTAACCTGGATGGACGAATGCACATGTATACGACAACCGGGGGATTCTAAAAAGTAGAGAGAGTCGATTCTCCGAGTGAAGTATCAAAATTTTCAGTAAATCGATAGTTTTGGGGGATTTTTTAAAAGTAGTGCAAGTACCTTAGAAATCTGTGATAAACTTAAACCAGATAGACTTACCTTATAAATATCAAAACGAATACATAAATAAAGACAACCCGCCCACATAAACTTTATTAATAAAATAGTGACGACGCTTTCCAGAAAACCTTTGAACTGAGCCTCCCTCGAGAAGACATGCATTTAATATTAATTGGGTATAGTGTAAACTCTTAATTCATCTATAAACATAAACACGCATTTATTAATATACAGTCTAACCGGTATTAAGTTTGTTTGTAAATAAACTTGTTATTGTTTTTATCAATGTGTCTCCTTTATTATCTCTTCTCAACTTGACGTAGTGCGATCCTAAACCTGGGCTACTCTACTGCACGCTAAATAAGGCGTGGCGTCACAAGTAAAAAATACAGATCGTGACAATATCAAGTATTCTTGAATAGGCAATTTATATTCCTGTATATTTGTAGCATCTTAAAATGGGAATGGTGTCAACTATCATTCCCAATCTAAAATATGTGAAGGTTTGAACTGAGCCATGAATCTAACATATAAATTATTTACATCAAAACCGTAAACTTACGAATAAGGCCACAACTGTTCGAAGAGAATAACTTCTGTGCCCAAAAGACATGCATACCTAGATGTTATGGTCATACCGAGTTGACTTAAACCCGAAGTTAATAGAATTCTTATCTTGTTTTTACCTCCTGTGTGTTTCTATTCATCTGCCCCAACTACCTATCTGAGCCAAGCAACCTGAAAGGGCCGAGACAACTCTGATAATCCCTTGAGTAATAAGATATCTTTTCTGGAATAGCCAGTTTTATTGCGACGATGTTTTAAAATGCCTATTGCCTTCTACGGAATACCTATGTAATTTAATATAAAGTTGAATTACCATGTATCAACTATCTCTGATAGTATTATTTTAATGAAAGTCTGTAAACCCCACACGAAAGTATAGAGTTATCATCTAAAGAAAATTCCTTTTATCGAACAGTGGCGTAACTAATAAAGTTGTTTTTAATAAAGTTTTATACTGCTACACTCAGATATAATTAAAATTGTGAAAACGTAACCCCTCAATTTTATCTTCTTCATTACTTGAAAGTAATGGCTCAATTCACGTTATCTTTTAGTTTGTGCTTAGGTAAAAATGATTATAACAACGCTAATTGTGCAATCGCTATCATGTAATGAAAGAAATAAAATGTAGAGCAATAGTTCAAGTCAAATTGAAGATGTTACTTTTTTTAAATTGTTATTATATCTGAATATGGTTAAATTTATATAGGTTATTATTTATATTCTATGTTGTTCAAACTCTTAGCTTGATATTATAACATTATATTAATGTATTATTATACAAATTTAATATTTTTGCTCGTGGAAGTATATATTATTGAAATGTAAGATAACATATACCAAAAACAAAAAATTTTTTCATAATACCTCTCTGAAAACTATCATTTTCGACGTCTCTGTAGAGCAAAGAAAGTAAGTCTTTCCGGAGCGCCCGCACGGGAAAAATTTTCGCGATCCCTAATTAGGGAGCTGGAAAAGTTTTCCCGATCCCTAATTTTAAGTGCTAAATTTGCCGTTATTTAGTCACAAAATAAGCATAAAATATAATAAATTGGGTTAAAATTATACAGCGAAGCAGTCTACAAGATTAATCTAGTACATTTTAGCGTCAATAGTCTAATTTTAAGTAAAATTATTTTTTCTCCGATTGACAGCAAATATTAATTTTGCAGACACATATCAATCAGCAAAGTATTACGTTTCCTGTCCAGGCAGCAAAGTAAGTACTTTGCTGCCTAGGCAGCAAAGTGATTAGTCTCCATGGGAATAAAACGTTTGACATAAGTTGTCAAACTATAATTATTATGGACATATACATTTCCATAGCAACCAACCGTTCCAACAATTGCGATTTCTATCAAATTTTGTCTTTATTTATCACTACAGGAAAAATAAAAAGATTGTGGGAATTGTAATAATTTGCAAATATACAATATACATATATCATTATAAACAATCGGAGAAAAAATTATATGTTCAACTCGGCAGCAAAGTAGATTGACTGCCTTAGCTGAACTATCAGCCGCGGCAGTCAATCTACTACTTTGCTGCCTAGTAAAACAAATAACTATTATTTATTCTCACCTTACTTGTCACAAATACTTCAAAATTAGCTGACTATTCAATTACAACAAAGCATACAAACACATTTCCATAGCAACGCTTGATGAATATTAGATAAATACCTGTGTCTTGCTTGTCTTCCAAGTTTGACGTTTGCTTACATTTTAATTCAAAATGTATTATGACATGATTTTGGATACGTAAAATTATAGTAATTTTATGTTTGTTTTGATTTCAGAGAGGTATTATGAAAAATGTCGTTCATTACACGTCCAGAAACAGCTTTCCCTATGCTTGCACGTCTTCCGACAGAAACTGTCGTGCGCGCACCGGAATAGCCTAGTTTCCGGACTGGTAATGAAATATACTATTGAAAAAAGTTACCTGACTAGCTCTTTTAATATTAAAATAAATTGAATAAATCAAATGAAGTTGTTTAGCATGAGACATATCAAAAGGGAGGTATAATATGATTCTGGTGGATAAACATCAATAAAAGTCTGGGATCTAAAATAAATAGCCTATATTAAATAATAGAATATCGTAGTAGAAAGTTCGGATGTAGGTACTGTTTTAGATGCGAAATAATTGCAGGTGAAAAGAAATTTAACTTCAGTTTACGTATATATAGTTATATAGCGGTATTCTATGCTGATGGATTTTATTTTTTAATAAAATGATTTTTTTCTTCAAACGTCAGTAAATCCGTCATTACTCGACTGTGTAGGCGGCCGTGAAGTTTCGTTTTTCCTCCGCCGGAGCTTTACTTTTCACTTTTCCGCCGGCGGAGGTAAAAGTGTTACCATAGCAACATAGATACAATACAAACAGACAACAAAATAAGCGTCAACAACTCAAGATTTATTAAACTACAATTTGTATTTATCACTCAATTTGTGACTGCATTTCTAAAAATCACTAATTTAGGAACAAATTGGTTATTATTTAATCGAACTTACTCAATAACTGCTTATCAATACGGAATTAAAACGCAATCGGAGACGCAATCTTAAAAAAATAATTATTGTTGACAGTGTCCACTGACAGCTTTATGTTACATTACTATAGCAACAACCTGTACCTATTCACCGACACCGGTCTAAGCCGCCTTGCGAACCCACTTATCTTTAATAATAATTAGATATTATTACTATTAAAAAGAGATGTTTTTGCATTAATTTGTCGACATTTGAAGAAAAAACAGCATATTTTATTTGGAGGAAAAGTTACTTTTCATGGCTTGCTCTCTATTACCAGCCTCACTCCGTTCGGCTGTTAAACACGAGCGCGCCATGAAAAGTATCACTTTTCCTCCATATAAAATAATATA
The DNA here is from genome assembly GCA_016904865.1 of Pissodes strobi. Taxonomy (NCBI): domain Eukaryota; kingdom Metazoa; phylum Arthropoda; class Insecta; order Coleoptera; family Curculionidae; genus Pissodes; species Pissodes strobi. Next base: position 179,995 of record MU182482.1, on the reverse strand, counting down.
CTATTGCCAAGTAATTAAATGACTTTATAATATTATAACATTAGTTTATAATAGGTCTAGGATAGTAGTCGATCAAGATTCATATTCATACTCACTTAAAATGTAACGAATTTAAAACCAAATAACAGCCTTAAAACTCAGTAAATAAGTATGTTTACATCATACCATAGTGCACCCAGCTTACAAAATAGCAAACCATACTTTTAGTTGACATGATAAAATCACCATAAATAATTTCGAAATACAAAATTTGTACATATATGGGAAAAGAACATTTATCTTACATATCCTTATAATATAGCCAAGACATCGGCAGACTCTAGTTTGCTGATATAACTTCTTCGGAGGTCACTGGAACTAGGTAGCTCTTCAAAATGTAGGCTTACGCCTACACTATGGTGCTGGGAATGTTCTAAAATACGCTGGCTACAGTACCACCAATAAGGGCGCAAAGATGAGGCAAACAAAACTTTCCAGAATTTTGAGTACCTACCTGAGTCAGGCTGCAGAAGGGAAGGGTTTTTCCTATTGCATCCGGGTCCAAGAAAATATCCTCAGTTCTTGTCCGAATACAAAACGGCAGTCGGCATCGACAGAGAAAATGGAGATCGATGTTCTACGGTCTTTTAAACGTAACAAATCCTTCAACGCAAAGAGATGGTGAAGTAACAATCTTGAAAATTACGTGCTTCGGCACAATATACGACAAATAGGTATTTGCCACTCAGTGTCCAAATAAATACGCGTTCGTGAACGCGTTCATGTTTTGATGCTATCGCAGAACTCGGAAACCAACTCAAGTGGAGATTAACTATCGACATGCCTTTTGCTATGATAGCGAGATATTTGGACATATAATTATTAAGTATTCACATTTATAATAGATTTATTTGAATATCTGATGTTAATGAAATAAATTGTTCACTATAAATTGAGTATGCATCTAGTTCCGATAAATTTACACTGCAGAAATTGGTCATAGACATCTAAATTAAAATTGATAGATTAATCGAATACCTAATTACCTGTATGAAGATTAATCGTAATTTTCCGAGCTTGTCTTCCGATATGATTACATTGTAGTAGTTTCTGAATCATCATACCCATCGATACGTTTTTAAAGCATAAAATTTTTTATCTTCAACCCGAGCCTGCTATCGCACCTCGATGCTTACTCATTCTGTTTTAGAGCAAAATTGCCCGCCTAAGGGGCATGTGGTTGGGAGGGTTGTAATCATATCGGAAGACAAGCTCGGAAAATTACGATTAATCTTCATACAGGTAAGTAGGTATTCGATTAATCTATCAATTTTCCATCGCTTGTCTTCCGATATGATTACATTGTAGCTGCTTAAAGCTGGATGGTGCAATTTTGCATTATTCTACCTCCAATCCTGAGAATACCACAAAAAACACAATTAAGGCAGCAAAGTCGTTCAATTCAACTCTTTTTTAAGTATGAAAAAAAAATCAATGAAAATTCTGTCCTATAAATTCCTTAACCACTTAAATAAATATATTTTATTAAACATATATTATTGACATACAATCAGAGCAAAACAAATATTATAAATTGAACCTTAGGCAACGGAATACTTAAAAGGCTACCTATGAGGGCTAAGATATACTCAAATTTAAAATTGTATTGGCAAATATGTCACTGGGCGTACCCAGAGGTCGAGTATAGAATCTGAAGAAGTGGCAGATTTATAGGACTCTACCTGCTATATTCTTAATGACATTTATGTTTACGTCAAACTTAAAGGCTGCTCACGTGCTGGCGTGTCTTACACTATATCGGGTAAAGACGCTAACGTTCATACCATACCACTGTTTTTAAAAATTAAGTTGATCCACCTACTCAAGGTTTGAGTTATTGCGTGGTGATGTGGTTTTTTGAGAGTTAAGAAGAGGGATGTATAATTGGAATGAAGGTGCACGGTGACTTTAATGTACTGTTTTATAGAATTTGCGACACATATATAATAGGTAATTCTGGTTTTTGAAATTACGGAAAATAGGCTGGTTTTTATAGGGAGCTGAGGTTTAAACTTTTTCCGAAATCTTCAATTTTGACTGTGGAGTCTCTATTATTGTCGATCGTAATTTTGCTTAATGTTTGGATCCGATGTGCTGAACTTAGTGCCATAAGTGTTACCGTTTTCTTTGTTAGTTTATCAGGTGATAGAGATTGTAAAGGGTAAAGTGTTGATAAATATAGTAATACAGGTTCAACGTTCCATGTGAAATCGTATTTAGGTTTAGGGGGCTTTAACTTGTAGCTTCCCTCCAAAAATTTTTTTATTATATATTAATCCCTATTAGGCGGTGAAACATAAAGTTATCTATAGGTACTTATCAAGACCTAAGAAGCTCCTTTGTTTACTTCGCGAACTAAAAAGGACAGATAAATGTTTAAATATAAGTAAAGACATCGAAATTTTGCTGTTGCAGAAATTATAATACCTACTTATTAACACAAGCGTTGTATGTTAAATATTAATTAACAATTTGTTTTAACAAAAAATATGTATAGGTACGCCTATGTTATTACTATTAAGTTGGCAGCAGTTTGACAGTAGGATAACGTTGACAGTGTTGTTGTTAGATATATTTTATATATCGTTGCATTATTATAAATACATAAAGTAAAAATACTAAAAGCTGGTGTTTTATCAACACAAGAACAAGTAAACCAATTTTAAAATCACAACATTGTACTGTTTCCAAGTTCCTTCTGAGATGGATGCAAACATTATTGGGATGGCGTGACAGGAAATGCTTCTTTGAAGAAATGCTTCCCAGACAATTTCCTTGCCACCAGGAAAATTTTCCTGTATAAGAGATGAGAGTCTCTATAGAGAGTAACCAATTTTTACTCGATTTAAAAGTCAACGGTTTCCCAACTAATAAACTATGAAACAAGGTATACCAGGGTTGTAATAGCCACACAGGTACTACCAATATTCCGGTGGCTTCATCCTGTATAGATTTATCTAAAGCATTAAATATCATAGAAAACAAGGGAAAAGCGTAAAAATACTCATCATGCCAAGAAATTGTAAATGCATCGACTGCTGTGGAGGTTGGATCCGGAAACCAGGAAATATATTTATTGCATTTTGCATTATAATAAGTTGCAAATAAATCTAACCGCTTATTATTTTCTGATATACCTGCTTGTTTAGTTCGTATTCTGTTTCAACGGAAGTTTGTCTTGATGCCTTATCGGCTTCCTTTTTTCTTTTGAAGCGATATAAGATGAAAAGAGTGTTATACGTTTTGTTCACACCAGCCTCAAATTTGAAAGGTTATATTGGTTAAATTTCGATATTTTACGATTAATGCAGGATATTGCCGTCTTATTATCGATTCTAAGTAAGACTCCAATATTTTCATTTGATTTAGTAAATAATTGTAAGCCATGACAAGCAACATTAATTTCGAGCCATGACAAGCAGCTTTAATTTCAAGGTAATTAATATGCTTACACTTGTCGGCTTCTTCCCAAAACTCGCGACCTTTTTGGCCGTTACAATAGCCTGTAGGAGACGCAGACGCATAAGAAAAAAAAAACAAAATTCCAATGAAAACGTACTAGGCTTCATATTTACAGTATATTCTGGATTGTCTATCCACCAGCTAATAATTTGCTTTGTATCTTTTGAAATTAATATTCTGTCATTGTACGACTTTCCTATTAAGGCTTTAAATTTTGCGCGCCCTTGTCTTTGGATACGATGACGACTCCCAGGAATGGCAGAAGTCGCTGCTACCAAAAACACCAATAATTTTTGCAAAATCTCGAATTGTAGTACCTGTCTTGTTAACATATTTTTTAAATTGCCTTTTTTTATTGAATTCATTATCTTAAGAGGTAAAGAAACGGTCGAGGACACGGTCCTCTGTATTAAGTCCTAACTATCTTAGGTAAGTTATTTTTATGATGGTATTAACTGGCTTTTTCTGTATTTATAATAAATCTTAAATCATTTAGCAGCATTATGCACATTCCAAAACAGTAAAGTGCATCAGCCAAGCATGACAAATGGTTGGTGTTGTTAGCTAACTGCTCCTATAGCTGTTGGCCCATGCCCCAATTGGAACCTTTGCAAATAATTAAATTTGATCAAAATAATGTGCGGGAGATATTTAGTGAAATAACTAACACCCTGTAAAGTATACAGCTGTTTTGCCGACAATAGTCTTCAGGAGATAATTTAGTCAAAACAATTTACACCCTGTAAAGTATGCAGATATTTTGCAGACAATAAGGAATCCATGATTGCAATCTTAATTAAATAGGTCCACGACCATATTAAAATATATACTGTTGGCTCACAGCCTTTTAATCGCTCAAGTGATGATAGAATTTACTGAATAGCCCACGGCTATCCCTCAGAAAATATGGCCCACGGCCTTAATGCCAAATATACAGCTATTTTGCAGACAATAAGGAGTCAGTCCATGATAGCAATTTTAATTAAATAGGTCCACGACCATATTAGAAATATATACTGTTTTTTGTCCCTATTGGAATTGATTATTGCTGCATAAACAGGGGAAATATTATACGCACAAGTGTATCTGATTATCATTTGGCGGTGACAAGTTTGGAGTTGGCATAATAAACGATCACTTCTTAGTAAGTCAATAGCCAACTTTTAGTGGAGAAGTCGAATAGGTAGGTCCTCGACCCTAGGCTTAATCAATTAATAATTTATAATAAAGTAATATTAAGAATATTTTTTATTGCGAAGCGCTCGGCCTTGACCTATCCTTTTTCTATGCCCTCGGCAAGAATTTTTCGATTGAGTGCTCTTTGTATGCAAATTATAAGGCCCTCGGCCTATGCACTATCTAACTCAATCTGAATTTTTCGATGGAGTGCAAATTATAAGGCACTCGGCCTATGCACTATCTAACTCAATCTAACTATTTCTTTGTAGGGAAGTCGAATAGTTAGGTCCTCGACCCTAAGCTTAATCAATTAATAATTTATAATAAAAATAATATTAAGAATGTTTTGTGTTGCGAAGCCCTCGGCCTAAACATATTATTTTTCTATGCCCTCGGCGAGAATTTGTCAATTGAGTGCTATTTGTATGCGAATTATAAGGCCCTCGGCCTATGCACTATCTAACTCAATCTAACCAACTCTTTGTGAGGAAGTCGAATAGTTAGGTCTTCGACCATAGGCTTAACCAATTAATAATTTATAATAAGAATAATAATAAGAATTTTTTGTATTGCGAAGCCCTCGGCTTGGACGTATTCTTTTTCTATGTCCACGCCAAGACGAATTTTTTGATCGAGGGCTATTCGTACGCAAATATTACAAGGCCTTCGTCTATGTACCTTATTCTCTATTTCTCTCGGTTGAGCAACGTATTGTGCCTTACTGAAAACCTGAATGAATATGAATTTAATAAGCCCTCGGCTTATATGCAAGGTTTTTTTAATTATTCTAATTATTTAAAATAGTCTAGTTGTAATTAGTGAGCTTAGCGTAAACCTCAATACAACTTATCAACTGTACATTGTATCATTGTACGTAGATATTTGTTCGTAAATATAAGGCCCCGGCCTAGTCCTATATAGACAATTTATTAACACTTACTCGAGGAACTGGACAATATATTTTCCCTTCTTTTCGACATTTTATTTCACAAACAGAAACACAGCACGTTTTTTCAACGTATTCAATGGATACGGAAAACAGAATGAGTAAGCATCGAGGTGCGATAGCAGGCTCGGTTTGAAGATAAAAAATTTTATGCTTTAAAAACGTATCGATGGGTATGGTGATTCAGAAACTACTACAATGTAATCATATCGCAAGACAAGCGATGGAAAATTAACGTTAATTTCTGATTAAGCTAAATGATGAGGACATTATAATTATATTATCGCCCTGGTCTGGCGCCTTCACCTTAGATATGGATAAAACTGCATAGAATAAGTAGTTATTATTTATTCAATTTTGGGAGAAAGTTACGGTAAAAATTTGAATTGTAACAAAAGATAAGGGATTAAATAAACAAAAACGTTCTTTTGTCAAATGGAAATTATACTTAAATGCCTTTTATTTATTCTATTAAAAATAGAAGAAGTAATTGGCATATAAATGCAAGCGAAAACCTTTCTGAAAATGATAAATAATCATTACACCCCTACCAATCATGTAGGTGAGTGACATTTATCAGCCCTCTAAGAAGCCCGCTTAAGGTAACACTACTCTAAACAATTGGTCCTCCTCTTGGCTTGATCTGCTCTAGTCCAGGTGTCTTCTTTTAGTATTAGTCAAACTTTCACCAAATTTGTTATTTTTTAAACGGCAATAACTGGTTTAGCTCTTATTCAAACCCTAACTTAGCTATAAAGCATGACGCCTCGTTGTCCTGTGTCCCAATTTTACTGGAAACCCTCAAATAAACCTGACGGAATTACCACACGTTGCGCTATTACCTTGATACGTGTCTCAAGTTATTGGAATATTTTGGCAATAGATTTCTTATTATTTATACAGTGTGTCCAAAAAAGTATGCAACATATGGGAAACTTTTTTATTATTGGTTTCTCAGAAAATTTTATTCTTGATGAAAGTTGGTGCTTGCCCTAAAGCAGTAAATGTGTATTTGAAAATTTCCGTACTGTTTTTAGTGCGGGCGCAAATGTCATTTTTCCGAAATCGCGTCAAGAGTAAAGTACCTTAATTTATAAAGATACAGCAAAATTTTATAAGGAAAAGTTCTTCGAAATTAAAAGGGTAATCTAAATATGAAATTTGAGTTAAGTACATCAACTTTTAATTTTTCTTTTTTTTTTCTCGATTTTTTCTTAAACGTTACGCCACTGGAGAATGTTTTGTTCTTTTGTTATTAGTATACTTGCCAAGTAACTTAAAAATTTATTTATGATAGAAATTAGTTACATAGTTGCATAATGTTGCAGTTTTTCCATAGATAATAGCCAGTTTAGGTATCAGTGTGTTGCAAACACATTCATACACTTTTGATTCAAAATTTTTTCCACTCAAAATCATGAATAGATCCAACTCCCTTCATTTCATGTAAAACAATTAATAATTTATTTATCTTTTGCACCCGATGAGTAAAATATGCCCAAGTATCCTAAAAAGCCATATAAAATATTTGGTCTTGAAGAGTAGGC
>MU182482.1:155681-172812 GCA_016904865.1 Pissodes strobi | reverse complement strand
TTAGATTACTTTTTTAATTTGGAAGAACTTTTCCTTATAAGATTTTGCTGTATCTTTATAAATTAAGGTACTTTACTCTTGACGCGATTTCGGAAAAATGACATTTGCGTCCGCACTAAAAGCAGTACGTAAAATTTGAAATACTCATTTACTGTTTTAGGGCAAGCACCAACTTTTATGAAAAATAAAATTTTCTGAGAATCCAATAATAAAGAAGTTTCCCATATGTTGCATACTTTTTTGGACACACTGTAGAATTTTTAACATATCGTTCGGCGACGGCTGCTGATTTACATCATCCATGCCTTTTTAAGACATCCACAGATGCACCAGAGTCAGCTAATAAAAACGCAGATTTCCGAGGAAAGCAATGCCGAGTGTATAATGATGAATTGCGTAAATTTAGGAATGCTGCTTTAGCCGTTTTTCAAATACATTTTTTCCGACTGCCTGTGTAATACATTCCTTGATAACGAACGATAAATCTCGAATAAAAGGTCTCAGCCTTTCTTAAATCCCTATAGTTCTGACCGATTTCAGTAAAATAGATAATAAGTTTAACTGCATTTTTAACAACAAAATCACTATCGGTCTTGTTTTTGATATTATTAATATTAATCTAAAGTGACCCAAATCGGTTACATTGTCCACCGCTATCCATTATATAATGGATCCGTCAATGAGCCACATGAATCCATTGCCAGAAAAATCGATGTATTATTACCTTTCACGTTTTTTCGCTAGTACCATTCAAAGGATGTTGCATGGTCTTAGAACTTGAGACATGCCTTCACTGCACCGCATATTAAATGACTCTAAATTGACATGAGTTGATTAATCGGTATATTTCAATTGCCATATTTTCTATGTATTTACAGGTGAGGGGTCGGAATTCTCAGATCAGCACATAATGCTTATGGTAGCATCCAATATCCTTTGAAGCGTGCCTAGCCATAGACGGAATTTTTGCTCCCTAGCCTTCCAACATTATATCGATTAATTGCAAAACTCTTCATTTCCAACCACTTACCAAAGACAACGATTTTGAACAGGTCTCAAAGTGGTTGTTCATACCTAGAATCTAGGATCACTTCCACTTAACGTAATGACTGCTTGTAGTTTAAGCTCATACTAAACAATATTATTACTCGCAGAATTCCAATTTTATATCCCTTCTTCGGGCTAATATAGTGTGACCAGTAGAGTTTTCTCTCAGTGAAAAAGACCAAATAATAATATCTATTAGGTTGTTATTTAGTAAACTCAATAATTGATGCCCTCCAGAAATTAAGTGAGGCCAAGGTTTTGTTTACTTTGAAGTTCATCGTTTGAGGTTTATTTCAAATTCCATCAGCGCTGGTGTATTACCATAAGTCACGCCCTTTTGTCCTATGGCATCTTTAAAATAATGGAATCCATAAAATCACTGTATACAATGATAAAATATATCAAAATTTAAAGATTTTTATGGAACTGTCAAATAAGATAATATAACTGCACAGACAACTGTGATAAAAACCTCTGGCTAAATGGATATATTTTCTGGATAAGCCAGTTTTATTGCGACGATGTTTTTTAAAATGTATATTACCATCTACCGAACACCTACGTATTTTAATATAAACTGGAATTACTATTTATCCACTGACTGTGGACATATTACTTTAATAAAAGTACGTGAAACCCTTACGAAAGTATAGAGATATCATCTAAAGGAAATTCCTTTTATCGAACAGTGGCGTAACTATTAAAATTTTTATAAATAATGCTTTATATTGCTATACTCAGAGAGAATTAAAATTTTGATAACTTAACATCTCCAATTTTATTTGAGCTATGCTGTTATTTTTATCTTTTTCATTACTTAAAAATATTTGCTTAATTAACATTATTTTGTAGTTCATTTTCAAGTAAAAGCTGACTACAAAATAAGGTTAATTGGGCAATTACCCTCAAGTAATAAAAAAAATGTAGTGCAATAGTTGGTTTATTGAAATTATCGTTGGATGGCTTCAAGTCATCTATTATCTCTGTCGATTATTTAATACTGGCTTTCCTTATTAACGATCTATGTTACTTTAATTAGTAAATATCTTGATAACGCTTTAGAGATTATCTTATTTACGTGTATTACGCTTATCTGCTCTAACAATAAGATTTTACTGTAACAGACTGTAAGCCTCATGACAGTAATTTGTTTCGCATAACTGATATTTGCAACTGGAATTTACCCTGTTCGTGCACTTTCCTAAAATAATACAGTGGACTCTCGATAATATGCCGCTCGATGATCGGCGACGCGGGATAAATGTAGAAAGCTCCTTGCTTTTACATACATATTTAAAATCATACATATACTCGCCGGATAATTTGCCAATATCAATAATCGGCAGTACCGCTGGTCCCAACCAAAGTTTATAGAATTACAAATAATTTAATTTTGTAAATTTTGCCCAACACCCGTGAATTATCGTCTATTGTACTTTCCTTCTAAAGCTGGACATTCGCCATTGATTCGTCATCAATGGTGAATGTCCAGGTTTGTCCTGGACCTGACTCTTTCCGGTGTAGAATTATCCATTCTCGGGTGTTAAGACCGTGATTCATATTCCGCAGTCTTGTAAGAACCACTTCCAATGTCAACCGTTCGTCATTATCATCGGGTGCGATGCATATATGTGGTCTTGGCATGTCACCTCAGCTGATGGCTTTGAGTTGAGCACCCTCTAACGGCTTTAGGACGTCTACTACGTCCTTAAGCCATGTCATGCTCTCGTCAGAGCAAGTCACTTGTAGCCAGCCTGGCCTAGCTGCACATCCCAGGAAGCGAACTTGAGGTCCGTCTTCCGTAAGATTATCTACAGACGTCATTGTGGCATTCTGTTTCAGCCTAGTTTGATTGTTATCCAATAAAGCAGCCGGAGAATCATTGTGGACTATTCCAACTTTAATACCCCGCAGTTCCGCCCCATAGGATAAGCCAGGGTTGGTTGTTCCAGCCCTGTGCTTCTTTGCGTGCTGTTCAGGCATGCTGCCATCAGATCGTGTGCGTTTTCCGCCCTTCGATCTGCTGGTGGAATATTGTAGTGAAAAAAAACCTATCTCACATTTCGATGGATGCGCTAATCAGAATGGGAAAGATGTTTTAAAAATAATTCTCAAAAGTATTTCCAATACCCTCTTAAAAAATTATTGCCCTAAAAATAGCGACCATTGAAAAAAAAGAAATAAAATAGAAAACTCGATACATTAGTAACTAAGCCTTATACCTACCTACCTATAAAAATGCAAAAATATTTTTTAAAGCTAAACATATTTAATTTGAGATCTATTTAGCACAGGGTAGCGGAGTTAGAAGCCTGCATTTAATACTACACCTAGTATTAAACCAAAAAATTCAAACATAATTTTTGAGATTTGTCAAGAAGTTTGTCACGTAGCCAGTGCTCTTTAAAATAAATTAGCCATTGATAGCTTTTATAAATATTAGTGTACGTATCCCTTTAGATGATTAAAATTGCATGACCTACGTGGACGACGTCACATGACAAGCACTAAGGTCTTGTTATTGGTTAAGCTCGGCTATGTGACGCCCATTCGGGTAGAGTTTGGATTTCAGCCAAGCGAGAGGGATAGACCCTCAGGTGCGTTCAGTAATTTTTCTTTGGGTAGTGAATGAAACTGATACGTCAGACACGATAAGTAACGCCCGGCTATCGCTTATTTTGGTAAAGTCAGATTCAACTTCACTTTTAGCGAAAACGGCTCCGAGTAGAAATTTGAGCTTTTCACACGTTTTTAGGCAACACTTGGGCGTCGCTAACGGCCAATTATTGCCATTAGAGCTCCGATTTTCCGTTTTCGTTTTTGACATAATAATTGAAATGTGCAATTTTATAAATTTTTGCTTTGTACACGATATCCGTAGAAAAAATTTATTAATTCTTAAAAAAATGGCATTTTGGGTCGTTCTAGCGCCGTAAAAGTCACGAGGATAAAAAACGCCGTGACAGCAGTTCGATAAGGAGTTCAGAGGAGAGAACTATCTAAACGTCTCTCTGTTTCAAATCGTCGGAAAATGGATTTTTAAGGGAAAAGGTAGAAACATTGATTTGTAGGTTAGAGACATGAAAGTTTTTATTTGTTCTCGTGGTGAATAATTTTTTATAGAAAAAACAATATCCTGATCTGAATCTAGTTAAAAAATCATATAAGATGACGCTTTAGAAACGATGACGTCTTTTATACAAGGTGAGCTATTTAAAATAGAACATTTCGCTACTTCGAGTTTTGTTACGAATCCAACGACATTTTTTTACTCGAAAACCGAATAATCTGTAGCATGTTTCGCATTTTAAATTATCACTTCTATCGTGCGGCCTTAAGCACACACCGCTTTTTTTCGCCGCAGTGGTACCACCAATTTTTTTTTAACAGAGGAATGATTCAATAAACTTCAAGCATTCAATCATCAAGATAATCCTGTAATATCCACTATTGCATCTATACCTAAAGATAATTTGGAATTAGCAACCACAATGTCAACTGAAAAAATTAAATAATAATTAAATGCCTGAACCCAGTCTGTTCTGTAGAATCATGGGCTGCAGTATATACACAAACATAACGAAGCAAAATGCATTATAGCACAAGAGTCCCTTAATTCAGGAAGTACAATACCTAACTATAGTCGACCTCACGAATGACACTCTAGCATTACTTCACTGTCCCGACACTGCAGTTCAAAAAAGTTTATTGAATCGTTCGCCCGGCCAAAAGTCGCTCCTATATTGCTTGTTCGATTGAAATAACATGTGTTTTAAATAGCTCCACTTTACATAAAAGAAACTGTACGGCTCTATCCCAGGAGGTATAGGTATGTTTGCTTGCTTCCGTGGGGACCTGTTTCTATAGGGACTGTTTTAAAAGTAAACTAATCCCAAGTTCCAAAATTATATGTGCCTAAATATTCGAATTGTTTAAGATGTGTTGTTTTATTTTAAAAGTAGTTGAAGATTGAAATGAGATTACTAATTGAGTGATTAGACCCAAAAAAGTACTTGCATTCAGTTTAAAAATAATTATATGATATGAAAAGTCCAATTTTCTTTTGCTCTTTTTCCTTCAGCTAAAACTGTGTAGATATATTCAAATTAAAGTGATCAGACATTATTACTTTTCTATTTTTAATATTATATATTAAATATGAAAGTTTTTTATGGCTCATTCTTCATATATCTTACTAGCAAAGAGTTGAAAAACGAAAAAAAGATATAGTATAAAACATCGATTTTCCCCCTTATCATTAAAAGGATGGGAAGATTTTTATTGCATTTTTAGATTCTATATTTATAACATAATATCATATGCGACTTTTCAGTCGTTTTTCAAATATTTCAAATTTGAAATTATTTCGGAAAAATATACTTAAACGAACTATCCAAGTTGTAAGCGAAATACCAGCTACCTTTTTAAAATACTTGAGTAACCGTAAATTTAAAAAATAATTTATTTGCAAAATCAGCTACTCTATCAGTGATAGACGCAAAATGGTAGAATTGTATTTAAAAAATAGCAATAATTTGAAAACGGCATAAAGACAAAATGAAAAATTATTGAAGATTATGAAGATAATATCTCCATTATTAAATACCATAAATAACAAACAGCAGAAAGGAAGAAAGAATAATTTTAGCCAATCGAAAAAGGAGATGAGAAAGTTATTTTGTTATATTTCCAAGAGAATCCAAGAAACTGAATCTCCGATTCAGTGTGGTATCTCAGATTTAGAAGAAACATATAGCTCAGAACTAACACTTCTCGATAGTTTTCTTTGGTGTGTTTTGAGAAACATTGTATACAGCAGTTAAAATTAAAATATTAAAGAATTTCATGATTTGTTGTTGTTTATAATCACTGGTATAGCTTTCAAGCATTAACAACTAATACAAATCAGCATAATTTATTGTTTAATAGAATAACTTATTTTACATAAAAATAAAATTACAAATTCCCAGCGACTAAAGTATTATTGTCGACCTTGACATTAGTTTTGACTTACTTACGACCAAAATTTAAAAATGTAGCAAGTATTCCATTTGCAACCTGAATATCTATACTTAAAGAACATTTATTTGAAATAATTTTAGTTATGAAATATTTTATAATCGTCTGAAAAAACGCATAATTATAGTATGTTATTAAATTATGCTTCTAAATCTTCTTCTAGGATCGAAAGGTTTGTTAAAACTCATACCATCAAATTTAAAGTACGTAAGAAAATCGATGTTTTGTTCTATATTTTCTTTTTATTCGATGTTCAATTGTTTTGCTGATAAGATATCTCAGACGAATGATCCATAAAAATCACGGTATGTCATAAAAAATGCTCATACAATTCCTTGTAGTATCTAAAGATTTGATAAAAATCATATCATCTAATTTAAAGTAAGTGAGCAAATCGATGTTTTATACTATACTTCTTTTATTTGATGCTTAATTGTTTTGCGAATAAGATAAATGAATGATCCATGAAAATCCCCGAATTTCATAAAAAATACATCTAGAACTCCTTCTAGAATCCAAAGATTTCCTAAAAATAATATCATACAATTTAAAGTACGTGAGCAAATCGATGTTTTATACTATATTTCCTTTTTATTCGATTCTTAACTGTTTTGCTGTTAAGATATTTGAATGATCCATGAAAACCCCGGAATATTTCTAGAACTGATTCTAGAGTCCAAAGATTTGTCAAAAACAATATCATTCAATTGAAACTAAGGGAAAAGATAGATGTTTTATATCATATTTTCTATTTATTCGATGCTTAATTGTTTTGCTATTAAGATATTTGATTATAAAAATACCGGTATCCCATAAAAATATTTCTAGACCTTCTCCTACTATCTAAAAATTTGATAAAAATCAACCCATCCAATTTAAAGTAAGTGAGCAAATCGATGTTTTATGCTATATTTTTTTTTTATTTGATACTTAACTGTTTCGCTGATGAGATATTGAAATGATCCATGAAAATCCCGGAATTTCATAAAAAATATTTCTAAAACTCCTTCTAAAATCCAAAGATTTCATAAAAATAATATCATCCAATTTAAAGTATGGGAGAAAATCTATGTTTTATACTGTATTTTCTTTTTATTCGACGCTTAAATGATTTACTGTTAAGATATTTGATTATAAAAATACCGGTATGTCATAAAAATATTTCTAGAATTTCTCCTACTATCCAAAGATTTGATAAAAATCAACTAATCCAATTTAAAATAAATGAGCAAATCGTTGTTTTATACTATATTTCCTTTTTATTTAATCCTCAACAGTTTTGCCGATAAGATATTTGAATGATTCATGAAAACTAACCCAAACTAACCCAAACTAACCCAAACTAACCCAAACTAACCCAAAGATTTGATAAAAAGAAATATCATCTAATTTAAAATAAGGGAGAAACTTGATGTTTTATACTATATTTCCTTTTTATTCGTTGCTCAATTGTTTTGCTGATAAGATATTTGATTATAAAAATATCATAAAATATTTCTAGAACTTCTACTATTCAAAAATTTGATCAAAATCAAACCATCCAATTTAAAGTAATGAGTTAATCGATGTTTTATACTATATTTTCTTTTTATTCGATGCTAAACTGTTTTGCTAATAAGATATTTGAATGATCCATGAAAATCCCGGAATTTCACAAAAAATATTTCTATAACTACTTCTAGAGTACAAAGATTTGTTAAAAATAATATCATTCAATTTAAAGTAAGGGAAAAAATCGATGTTTTTTACTATATTTTCTTTTTATTCGATGCTCAATTGTTTTGCTGTTAAGATACTTGATTCTAAAAATATCGGTACCCATAAAATATTTCTAGAACTTCTCACACTATCCTAGAATTTGATAAAAATTAATCCATCCAATTTAAAGTAAGCGAGCAAATCGATGTTTTATACTATATTTTTTTATTTGATGCTTAATTGTTTTGCTGATAAGATATTTGAATGATCCATGAAAATCCAGGAATTTCATAAAAATATTTCTAGAACTCCTTCTAGGGTTCAAACATTTGTAATAAATAATATCATTCAATTTAAAGTAAGGGAAAAATAGATGTTTTATACTATATTTTGTTTTTATTCGATGCTTAAATGTTTTGCTGTTAAGATATTTGAGTACAAAAATACCGGCATCCCATAAAAATATTTCTAGGACTTCTCCTACAATATCAATCCATCCAATTTAAATTAAGTGAGCAAATCGATGTTTTATACTATTTTTTTTATTTGATGCTTAATTGTTTTGCTGATAGGATATTTGAATGATGAAGGTTTCATCAACATAATATCATCCAATTGAAACTAAGGGAGAAAATCGATGTTTTATACTATATTTTCT
This sequence comes from Pissodes strobi, assembly GCA_016904865.1. Lineage (NCBI taxonomy): Eukaryota > Metazoa > Arthropoda > Insecta > Coleoptera > Curculionidae > Pissodes > Pissodes strobi. The sequence continues at coordinate 164,390 of MU182482.1, read as the reverse complement.
TTTCATTTGATGCTTAAACGGTTTACTGTTAAAATATTTGATTATACCGGTTGACATCAATCATCATTTCTAGAACTTCTCTTACTATCCAAAGATTTGATAAAAATCAACCCATCCAATTTAAAGTAAGTGAGCAAGTCGATTTTTATACTATATTTCCTTTTTATTCGATGCTCAACTGTTTTACTGATAAGATATTTGAATGATACGTGAAAATACCGGAATTTAATAAAAAAATATTTCTAGACTCCTTCTAGAGTCCAAAGATATGATAAAAATAATGTCATTCAATTTAAAGTAAGAGCAAAAATCGATGTTTTTTACTATATTTTCTTTTTATTCGGTGATCAATTATTTTGCTTAAGATATTGCTTAATATATATAATTATAAGAATACCGGTATCCCATAAAAATATTTCTAGAACTTATCCTACTATCCAAAAAATTGATAAAAATCAACCCATCTATTTTAAAGAAGTGAGCAAATCGATGTTTTATCCTATATTTTCTTTTTATTCGATGCTCAATTATTATGCTGATAAGATATAATATGAATGATCCTAGAGCTCCGCAAAGCTTTCACATTCAACATTGTTCTCATCTTTAAAAATAAAAAGTTAAAGGGGCGACTTATTATTATTTGGATGCCTCTGTACATAGAGTGATGATAAAATAGGTGTGAAAGCTTATATGTAGTGATTTTTATAGGAAAAACATTGGAATTGCGCGAGAAAGTTCTTGAGATAGCAAAAATAATGAACAATTGAGGAGCTTGCGTGCAAAACCGGCTAAATCCATTTTAGAAAAATTTTCAGGAGGGGTGAAAAACTTCTCACGCATTCGTCTATACACTTATTTTTACTGAGAAGATTTAATTTGCCTTTTGTTATTGTAACCATTTCAACTGACTTAAATAATTTTTTATCCGATCGGATGAAAAACGACACCTTTCCGATGTGTTTTCTCACCGCAAAAGTCATGATTCCAGTATATTGTATTCGTTGCTTGGCAACATGGAATAACTGTACAAGAATAGAAAATAACAGTCCGGGAATATAACATTCCCGTCCTAGGCCGGGAATGTAACATTTCTGTCATATTCAAACGCCTTGTTTGCCAGATCTGACGTCTATCAAAAGTAACATTTAGCTGTAGTGTCCGTAGCTACGTAATAAACTTCAAGCTCGCTCGCTTCAAAACTTAGTACAACAAACAAGTACGTATTCTAATTAATTTCGATCGGATAAAAATAGTATGTGCAACTCGTAGGAAAAGCACATTCCTGGACTCCTGTGTTGCTGGCCTCGGCTGCGCCTCGTCCAGCAACTACCACAGTCGTCCAGGAATGTTTTGCTTTTCCTCCTAGTTACACAATATACTATTTACTATTATTGATATTTTTGCAAAAAAACGAAAAATCAATTTGGATATAGCCGGTTTTGCATCAAAATGAATGAAAAAAATTAAAAATAGTATAAAGTTTACATATTTTGTATTAAAATAACTGAAAAATAAGACATTATTGGTAACATTATAACATATTAAACAAAACTAAAAATAATTGACCAAATGATATTATATGTGGACACCAACCTCTTCATGTAAACAGTCGCATTTATACAATACGAGGTGTATGGATATGGCCGGTTTTTGTGCAAAACCCAAATTTTTAAATGCATTTTTAACGCAGAAATAGCCGGTTTTGAACGCAAATTTCGATGCTGGATGATAGAGATTGTTCGATTTATATAGAAAACATAAAAAAGTTAAAATTGCTGAAAAATGGATTTGTCCGATTTTGCACGCAAGCTCCTCAATTAGGATGTTATTTGCACAAGAGGCAAAATACTTAAGAAGTCATCTTGAACCATAAGCTAATAATGATTCAACACCTACAAAAAAAAGTCAGTGCAAAGAGATATAAAGAAAGACTGAGGTTGCACCCGAAGATTACCACATGGCTTTATGCCAGATTCATTAGGGCTATGATAGCATATGGGTCGGTGGTTTGTTGGCCGGAGTGCTACATCCGCTCAGTGCCATCCAAAGACAAACCTGCCTGAGTGCCATTGGTGTCATATGGACTACTTCAATGGTTGTATAAATTTTCTAATTTATGTTTACAATGCACCTGTACTCGTGTTATATTTTGTCAATGCGGGTGCTGTCGACGCAATTCGTAGGAATAAAGCCACGCAGATAGCATTAGACATTATATATAGCTTACAAAAGTTCGACTTAAACTATAAATACGGCCATTGATTAAATCTATGTTGGGTTCCTTATGTTGAGGAACCTCAAAAGTTTTGAATTTCGCTGTGGCGTCGACTTGGTGAGTTCACTTATATTACTAATGCAACTCCATTAGGTGTCTCCTACTTTCCAAAAAAAAGTTTGTTCACACTTTATTTCGTTACAGGAAATAATGAAATTTTGTTATTTTTAGATGGTCGGATTTTAAAATCAACCCAATGCTAATGTAAATACTTACTGCTAACTAGATTTAGATCAATTTGCAACTATGTTTTTGAATCAGTCAGCAATAATTATTTAAATAACAAGTTTTACATTATCAATATCATCACAATCTATAACTAATAATTAATTTCCATTGTTGATTTCGTTTGATTCTTTCATATTACACATAATATGGATTTCATTTTTTTTTCCTTTTTCGAGTTCTATAGTTGACATAAATTTGACTTAAATTTTAAATGTTTTCCAATTTTACGTTGTAACTCTACCGAGCCTAGAAGATCCAGAAGATTAACCGTCTTAACATGACTCGTTATGCTTTGGAAAAGCACCCATAAAAAAATTGAGCCTGAATTGAGGGGTAAGGCCTAGAAACCAGCACCTCTAGAATACCATGAATAATAATTTCATCATGAAAGTTGCACCTTACAAAATAGTTTCCGCAGCAAAGAAATCAGTGAATTTATTATTGTCCATACATCCTTTTGGATTAATAATAAATAATAATTTATATTAGATATCTTTCAAAAAGTCAATGGTAATGTATGATCCCTTTTGTCTACAGTCGAAGTACAAAATTTAAAAACTATTTTCATCTCTGTTTTAATTTTGAATGTTTAAATTAGTCTATTATTATTTGTGCCTGAAGTGATTTTATTATAGTCTTATAGAGTATTATATATTCGATCCTAGTAAAATAAAATTATACATTCTGTGCTACAGAAAAATTGCTAATGAAAGGACAAGTTGTGACATAATATGAATGAATTTATATTATTTATTTACTTAAGTAATGTACAGGGTGTCCGGTTATAAATGTAACACCCCTTTAACTTTTTTATTTACCCTCGTATAAAAAATTGTTAAGTACAAAAGTTGTAAGGATCTTCATATAGTTTTCTGCGGTGTTACTAGAAAAACAATTGAACATCGAAATTCTACTGTGCAAATTAAATTAATGTTTTTTAAATGGGACACCCTGTATATACTTCCGGATATCGGTAGAGCTCTTTAAGACGAGTTCAGTAATATAAGGTTTGTTGGGTCTAGCTATAATAGTTACCACGTAAATTGCAAGAATGTCGTGTATCTGATTATTACTGAACCCCTATCCTAAATTCTTTATTTGATGAGCTAGAAAAAAATGTTGTATACAAAAGTTGTAGGTTCCTTCAGAAACTTTGCTGCGGTGTTACTAGAAAAACAATTGAACATCAGAAAAGCTTCTGAAGGAAGAATTTTTTTCTAGCTCGCCCAATAAATAATTTAGGAGAGGGGTTCAGTAATAATCAGATACCCGACATTCTTGTAATTTACGTGGTAACTATTATAGCTAGACCCAACAAACCTTACATTACTGAACTCGCCTTAAAGAGCTCTATCGATATACAGAAGAATATACAGGGTGTCCCATTAAAAAAAAACATTAATTTAATCTGTACAGTAGAATTTCGATGTTCAATTCTTTTTCTAGTAACACCGCAGAAAACTGTATGAAAATCCTTACAACTTTTGTATTTAACATTTTTTTATACGAGGGCAAATAATAAAGTTAAAGGGGGGTTACATTTATAACCGGACACCCTGTACATCATAAATCATATTTTGTTATTAATTATTTTAAAAATTTTTAAAAATCTTCACTATTTAATTTGGAACTTTATAAATGCCTTGCTGAAAGTTCTACAAAGTTAAAATTTTATCCTCTTTAAACTAACTTTATACCACCCAAAATATTTAATGACTACTTTCTAAATGGCTAGGTATACATCGGAAACCCTACGTACACATTTGATTGCATAGAGCAGAGTCAATACCGAGCAGCCGTATACCTGAAATTGGAAAACGGAAATTCAGGTCTGATTGTCCGAAAACGATATTTTCTTTCTGTTATGACAATATAGCTGAGCGGCTCTTTTGAGGTTCAAAAATATTAGATTTCTCGGAGCTCTCTTTAAAGTTATGAACTAGATTTTCAGAGCTGTAATATCTAATGGCCTGCTATTTAAATTATGAATTATTTGAGCTGATTAAATTATGATATTATTTATAGGGTATAATATGTTGATGAAATGCACTTAATGACCTGTGATTGGAGCGATGAAAATTTTGAACCGTAAGAATCCCTTTTATAATAATTTCAAATTATTTATAAAACATAATATATCGATGACAGTTCGCAGCGATAGATCGTCTAGTTTCGTAGTTCTGATTATCCCTAACAATAGTTCTTGCAGAACGTTTCTATGCACGTTTTTTCTGCCAGTACTACCAGACTCAAGCATCTAGTAAGTAGACAGTGACTTGTCAGCAGACCTACCATCATTTAACATGTTGACTACCAAGCAAGAGTTAACTCATGGTCGGTAATTTACAGCCAGGCGTCAGCTACGAGTTGTCGTTTTTGACCATCTTTTTTGCGGCGCCCAGCACGAATAAGTTTTGGGTTGAAATTTGTGGTGCTGGGCCATCGCAATGGACTAGTAAAACACATAATGGCGGCATAAGATGCAGGTTTTTATTTTGTTTAGTACACGGAGAAAAAAAAGTGGAAAATGTTTTAAGGTTCTAACAAAAGGAAAGAAAGCGTAAATTTTACCATAAAAATAGGGACACGTAATTGCAAAGTTTGCAAGCAGTAAGATAGTATTCAAAAAATTTGAAAAAAAAATCGTATTCTCTTAAAAATTTGAATAGCCATTTTTAGTTTAGGTGGTAGTCCTTGAAGCAGTTTTCCATACATGGGGCTAGCTTTTCTTGCCGCACTGGACATAAATAGGGTGATTCTTGTCGAACTTTATTCGAGGTTACATACACGGCAAGCTTCTGTGGGTCATTGCTTTATCTCTGTTGGTGCTATAGCTTCCAAGTAGTGAAAAACTTTCTGTTGTACACTGCCAAATTTGCATTTTATCACCGAGAAGAATAGACACAAATACCTCTCTAAATTTTAATGATTTTATTTTGCTTCCGAGAATATGCAATGTAATATTTTTCGGCCATCTAATGGTTTTTCTCACTGCGCTGTAGTAACTTAGCATTTCATCGGACTGGCCGATACCTGACATTCCAGCATTGCAGTCCTTTATTAAATTAGGTTTCATAGAAACTTTTTCGTTCCTGTTGCACACTTCGACGATTTGAACCTTATGCACATTTGAAATCGTTAATACCTCTTGTTTGTCATTCCACTTGCAGATAACTAATGATTTGCGTCTTTGCCATATTATACGCTCGCCTTTCTTTAGTTTTTTTTTTTAAACAACATATTTTGGATATCCTTTTCGATTATTGCGTAAGGTACCACAAATATATGTTTTATTCGCTGTCATGTTTTAGTTAGGTCTACTGAATTATAAAAATTATGAGTATAGAGAACATATTTTTCCGTGAAGTGAAGAACCACACTTGCAGCATGTCCCGTATCATTTTCGGTAGCTTCTGATTTTTCGCAATATACTTTTATTTTTAGAGCTATGTCAGCAGATTCGCATAGTTCATACCATTTTACTCCGTACTTATGCTTCTTATTTTTAATATACTGTCTAAAAAACAGCCTGCTACGCCATAGGCGGCCATTGATTCATCAATGCATAAGCTTTTATTTGCAACATAGTGATCTTGCATTATATTGTTGAAATGATCGAGGATTGGTGATTTTGAATAATCGATCTTTTGTCACTTCCGAGTTTTCAGAAAAATGCAAAAAATGTAACAGTAACTGGAACCGATTTCTACTCATAACCTGGCTTCAAAAAAGCACTTTGTACATGATACGTGAACCCATATGTAAAAGGAGACCGAAAAATATTCGCAACTCATTTGGGGTTGTTGCGGCCCATCTGGTCAATCTGGAGGATCTCCTCGAAGGATTCTTTGCTATTTACTGGGCTGTATATAAATTTGTTGTGCCAAATAGCTTAAAAAATCATCAGAAAAAAAACAAATTTACCAAATACTCCATCGTTACCAGCCCTTAAAACCTAAATCTAACATCGTTTACCAAAAAATCAATATTTGGTGGCTTCTCCTTAATGTCAACTCATTCTGAATCTAAATTTGGTTCCTGAGGTGGCTCGTCCTCAATGTCAACCCACTCGTCATCTAAATTTAGTTCTTCGAGTGGCTGAGTTTGATCCTGATCACTTTCACTTTTCGAGTTCTGCTCACTAGACGTTTCATAGCTGGGGTCGTCAGCCGAAATATCATTTAGGAAACTGCTCCACTCAGCCTCATCCATTTCGGCAAATTTCTCAAGCTCTCGTTCGCCCAAACGACGTTTTCGCGAAAATTTTTAGCTCAAGTAACACAAACAACAACAAATATGTGTCGAAAACAACTAGAAAGGGATCGCAATAACCGTCCACTCGTTTACCCGCCTGGCCGTATACTAAGCTACTAAGCTGCTTGCTGTTTGCTTTTGCAAAATTGGTTATGCGCGCCACGTGTTTATCGTGTCCCCGCCTTACGAGTTACCTCGTGGCTAGGCGCCTGTGGTTCAGCCGTATCTATTCTTTGTCTGCTTATCTCACTGTTCTGTGAAATGAAGAATGTTTGTTGTAAACGTATTTTCTAAGGATTTCTAACTGATTTGCATGTAGTAAGTCTCTCATTGCATGGGTTTGGGTGCAGTTTTCTATGTTTAGTCAGTTCAAGCACAGTTTAAGACAGTTCGATCACTCCTTTGATATTCTCCTAAAAGCCGGCTTTTTTTGCGAGCGGTCATAAATCACACTGAACACCTGCAGTAACAGCTAGATGCGAGGTATACGAGGCCGCGCGTTATTTTATCGCATTGAATACATCTACGGGGAACGATCAGTAACTGAATTAGTTGCTTTACATATTCATATTAATATTTGGAGTAGTAGATGCGCAACGTTAATAAAAGGTTAACTTATGGACTACATTTGAGTGGTATTAACAACAAATGCAAAATGTGAGATAGAAATATATTACAAAGAAAGTATACGTAAGCTTAAAATCTTAGGACACCGCGTATCAAACAACTGGGAAGTGAACTGCCGACTGACCGGTAGAAGCGGCAGTTTGGTGGTGAGGAAGGCGCGTCGGCAAGAGGGAAACTTATTGCTCGAATAGCCAAGTGCTTGGACTATTTAGAATATCTATAGACTCTCGTTCGGGTCTTGTCAGTTTATTCATATTTTCTAGGTATGTTGTCGTCCATTACTGGACATATGTGAGAAGCGAAATGACGAACGTTTTAATAACTGTGTATAGGTGCTTCGAATATGATTTCGTGTTGAAAATTAGTGTTAGAAGTTTCTAATATTTTTTATTTCTTTATTTATTTATTTATTTTAAACCCAAATCACAGTACAAAACCAATTAACAAATGGGTTAACAAGAGCATACAAGATATAACAAAGTATTAAGAATATACAAGTTTGAATATGGAAATTAAATTTTACAATAAGCTATAATATTTGAATCTCTATAGGTACAAAAGAAATAACATTATTATTACACATTATAAAATATTTATATGAGACAGCTTGCAGCCAAATATGTCGAAACTATTTTGATGTTCATTATAACAACTACATATTCGGAGTAATGGAGAATTTTGAAAAAGGTTTGTCCGCGGTGTAGAATTATAAAATCCTTGTGAGTGACGAGATGCCGCCCTAGGTGTAAGAATAGATATCTGCTCCAATATACTGCTGCAATCAACAATATTATGCAATACTTTATACAGAAACCTTAAATCGGCAACCCTACGTCTATGTTGCAGGGAAGAAAATGTATGCAACACAATTTCATGAGGATAACCTATATCGGGATAATGACCATCAGATCTAAAACTTAAATATTTTGAAAATTGACGCTGAAGTCTTTCCAAATTATCGATATGAACTTGGTATACTGGAGACCATATTATAGAAGCATATTCAATTTTAGATCTGATAAATGCGTAGTAGAGTAATTTAAGCGAGGAATTCTTAATAAATAATTTCGAATTTCTGATAATAAAACCAAGTGATCTGGAACACTCTGCTACAAGGTTATTTATATGAAGAACAAAAGAAAGTCTGCTGTCGAAGGTCACACCAAGATCTCTAAAAGTCTGTACTCGAGGTAATGTTACTCCATCTACCTTATATTCAAATAACAATTGATTTCTTTTTACTGAATATGTCATGACATTACATTTGTTAATATTCAAAGATAGTCTATTGGTGTTACACCATTCAGCCATTTGATCAACTGCTA
>MU182482.1:113343-155671 GCA_016904865.1 Pissodes strobi | reverse complement strand
GTACAAAAGCATTCTACCATTAGTCACAATGCTATTAATAAAAATATTAAATAGTAAAGGACCAATAATAGACCCTTGCGGTATCCCTGAGGTTGAAATAAAAGGCGTAGATGACTGACCACCAAATTCGACCAGTTGCTGTCTGTTGCAGAGATATGATCTTAGAAATAAAATTAGCTTGTCTGTTAATCCAAAAGAATGAAGCATTGTAAGTAAAATATTATGATCTAAGCGATCGAACGCTTTCGAAAAATCTGTATACACCGTGTCTACCTGGTATTCTCGATCTAAAGAATCCGCTACAAACTGTGTAAAATAAAAAAGATTAGTAACCGTAGATTTCCCTTTTATAAATCCGTGCTGCAAATCAGTAAACTGATGTTTTAATTGAAAAAATAGGCATTTATGAATAAACATCTCAAAACATTTAGAAAAATTATTAATTATACAGACTGGTCGATAGTTTTCTATGTTGTGTTTGTCGCCCTTTTTAAATACCGGAATGACTTTAGAGATCTTCCATATATCGGGAAATGTTGAGTCTTGCAGGCATTTACTGAAAAGAATAGAAAGTGGTTTTGCTAATATACATGCACATTCCACAATCACGAAGAAAAAACGCTGGAATTTTATCCGGACCAACTATGCCTTTAGGTTTCATTTTCTTCAAACATTCCAATACTTCATTTTCAGTCGCATTCGTAGTCGCAATTGAATTATATACTTGATTACTAATATTTTCCGGAATTAAAATTGGATTAGGCTGGATATAGGCAGTTTGAAAAAAATGTGCATATGCGTTTACAACATCTGTTCGATTCTTAAACACTTGGTCATTCCATGTCACAATCTCGGGTAGGTCTATACTTTTTCTTTTCAAATTAATCAGTTGCCAAAAATTAGACGGATTACTAGTAATGCGATTCTCTATAGACTCACAATATTTTTTATATGCTGTATCCACATGAAATTTGACTTCTCTTCTAATTTGCTGAAATCTTAGATAATCATTATCGTCATTAGATCTTTTAAATTTTTTCCAAGCCCCAAATTTTTTTCTAGTCTTATTAACGATTTTAGAGTAAGGAGGATAAGTTCTTTTGCGTTTTAAGGTTTTATGAACAAATTTATTTAGAGCAGAATAAACTTTCTCATAAAATACATCGCAAGCCACATTTATATCATTTAACTCACACAAAAAATTCCAATCAATATTACACATATGGTCATATAAGCATCGAAAATCAGCTTTTCTAAAGTTATAAAATATATTATCTGTTGCATGTTTCGCCAGATTCTTCGCATGATTCAAAGTTAATAATGCTTCTATGACAGGAATCTTCGGGTAGCAACACATCTAGGGCTCTTTCAACCTTACTCCTCGAAAAATCATTACTAACAAAAATTAAATCTAATAAACGGTTATTTACATTAAATATCGAGTTAATTTGAGTAATGTCAAAAAATTGCGAAAAGTTTATAGCAGAGAGAGTTCGATCATTGACATTGCAGTCACCAAGTGAAGAATTTACGAAATCTGCCAAATTAAAATCGCCTAAGAATAAAAATCTAGAACCATAAAGACAATCACATCCACAGATCTCATCAAACAAGCTATTATAATCCGCAAGCGAGGTATTCGGAGGTATATATGTTAGAAACAAGTAAAAAATACTTGTACTCATTGATATTTTAACTCCCAATAAATCAATACAATTCGGACTATTATTTATTTTCTGAACCGATACGCTAAATTCATTTTTGACAGCCAACAATACTCCTCATCCCCGACTAACACCCATCTGAGCAAAGTTTCTATCCATCCGGTATAAGGAATATCGAGAATCAAAAAGTTTGGTATTCAAAACGTCCGCGTTCAACCAAGTCTCAGTAAATGCGAGAATATCAAAATCAGTTGCCAATACAGAATTTAAGAGGTCGTTTGTTTTGCTCCTCAAGCCACGCACATTCTGATAATAAACCGAAATATTATATTTATCGCCGCATAAGGAATTCGTGTTATTTAGACGAGTTTGAATCCTGGTCGACAGAAAAAGTATTTGAACGTTTAAGCGTATAGTCTGTTTCAAACATGCCATTCATTAATTGCTAGTTAGTGTCCGATAAAATACCAGACTTTGTTTTATCCAAAATCTGATTATATGCAAAACAATTTTTATAATCCCAAACAGCATGATCGACTGGCACATCTTACTTTTGTTTTTCCTTAATACGACACAATTTACGCATTTATATTGATCTTTAGTAAATTTGCAACTTTTTAAATCATGATTCTCAGAGCATAGAGGACATGTAACCGCTTTTTTACACAACTTGAATGTATGAAAAAAACTATTGTACCTGAAACAGCGCGGAATTGAGATTGCTTCGTATATGGAACATTCATCCAACTCTATGACCACCCTGCTAAGTTCTACGAGTTTTTTAAATGCGAACACATTTACCTGCAAATCAGCCTGAAAAATAAATTTATTCCTTTTAGTTGGCCAAATTTTCAATAATTTACATGAAGATATATCTGAAAATAGTTCAGTATTTTGAGAACGCATAAAGTTTACCAAAGTTTCTTCATCATACTCCCTTGACAATCCCACGATCCTAATAACTGGCTGGACACCCCTCAGTTCACGAACTTCGTAATGTCCAGACAGTTTATCAGAGGCCAATTCTCTAAACTTACTGGCGTTGCTTGCAGAAGTACTTAAAATTAATCCTTCATTCGATACTGGAACGACCTTCATGAAAGGTATACTTTCTGAGGCAGGGTCGATATTTTCCAGAATATCTTGTTTGGTGCGAGAATTATTCTATTGATTCTTCGGAAGTACTATAATTTTTGAGATGTTAGAATTACTCACTTTCTCTGCATACGAATGGGGTAGCACTAGTAGAGGAGGTTTCAGTGCCGCTCGATATTGAAATCTCACTTGTTGTTATCTGCTGCACAGCTGAGTCCACTGATTGACTGACAATTTCATTCAATTTTTCGGTCCATGAATTCATAAGCTCCGCACATTTCCCTTCAAACATTTCTTTAAATTTTAACTCCAAATCAGTAGTGTTAAAATTGATACATGTGCGACACTTCCAAAATACTCCGACCGTAGAATTTATAATCGTGGCTGCATTATTTGAAACAGACGCACATTCAGCATGGTATGGTTTTTTGCAATAACCGCTGCATGTCAACATTGGCTTGTTACGAACCGAGTACTCACATTTAGACATGATAATTAAGGTCTTACTGGCAAAATTCGAAGCTCACTGGATAGCCCAAATTTTTCTGAATGCGTTCATCCTAATTTTTCGTATAAAATCGACTTTTAACCCGCACTATATTAACTTAAAATGGAGCAGTTGTTGACCGTCCTGTAGCATGCAACTATTCCTTGTGGCATTTTGTAGTTAGTACCACTAAATTGGTGTGTGGGTGTCCCGCAGGGAAAATAATATGGTCAATTTTAACATTACATTCCGTCGCCAATCATTATTTGCAATCATGCATTTTGCAATCTACGAATAATACTTTGAGCAGCCGGTTACCATCAACTAACTACGCTGGACCGGCTATTCTAATTCATTTACAGAATGCAACAAATTGTGTTTTTAACATTACTATTCATAATAATTAGTAATAATTCACCTTGATATTCGTTACTTAACTTAACTCAATTTGCCTCTGTAAATCCAACTTTAATCCTTTCGATTAACGAGTTAATAATATAGCGTTTTTGGCGAGTAACCACGGTTAACTACAAGTAATACTGAAGGAAGTGCCAAGCGGGTACCCCACCACAAATTCTACTTTCTGCTTCTGTCTTCGCCAAAATACCGTAGTTAGATTGACCTGTCCAACGATATAACCTTTTTTGCATTGCTAGAAAAAAATATAGATATTTTTCTTATTTATTTGAAAATGATCAGTACAGATCGTTTTATAAGACATAATTTTAATGACAGAATGATGGCCTCTGGAGATAAGCAAACTAATGGTATTTTTTTGATGAATATGTTATGTTCAGTATAATTTATGCTACCAAAATCCCATTTGGGGCACATTTGTGTAGAGTTCCGATGCATATGAGGCTTCTATAGCAGAATTTCTTAAACGAATCATTTACAACTTGTTCAGAATGGAAAAACAATCATTTCACATGTTTAACGTTTCAAAATTAATCTGCCATGACTCCATCAAGCCTCGAGTAATACACCTCGTCACGTATGTAAGTTGTAGTAAGCCGTACTAGAAAAATTATGATGTAATAGTGACGTCACGAAACTTCCCCTCACTTACCACAATTAAATTAATCCTCGTGAAAACAAAGTAGTGTCCTGTAGTATGTCGTGATTAAATGTAGTTAGCTCGCGAAAAAACGCTTATTGTAACGCACTATTCTGAATGTCAACATCATTTGACATTGCCAACTTTACCTTGACATTTTAATATGCTTTTTAAATTTGTATGCGGTCGTAGAAAAAATAACGTTCCCAACTCATGCTTAAAGTGGTTTTCCTGCACTCGACTGCTTACCCGAACTCCACTTAGCGTCATCGCGTTGTTGTTAGGAAAATAACTATTTTCTTCAAACGTCAGTAAATCCGTCATTACTCGACTGTGTAGGCGGCCGTGAAGTTTCGTTTTTCCTCCGCCGGAGCTTTACTTTTCACTTTTCCGCCGGCGCGGCGGAGGTAAAAGTGTTGTCGTAGCAACATAGATACAATACAAACAGACAATAAAATAAGCGTCAACAACTCAAGATTTATTAAACTACAATTTGTATTTATCACTCAATTTGTGACTGCATTTCTAAAAATCACTAATTTAGGAACAAATTGGTTATTATTTAATCGAACTTACTCAATAACTGCTTATCAATACGGAATTAAAACGCAATCTTAAAAAAATAATTATTGTTGACAGTGTCCACTGACAGCTTTATGTTACATTATATTCACCGACACCGGTCTAAGCAAGGCCACCTACGACCGTGGTCTAAGCCGCCTTGCGAACCCATTTATCTTTAATAATAATTAGATATGATTACTATTAAAAAGAGATGTTTTTGCATTAATTTGTCGACATTTGAAGAAAAAACAGCATATTTTATTTGGAGGAAAAGTTACTTTTCATGGCTTGCTCTCTATTACCAGCCTCACTACGTTCGGCTGTTAAACACGAGCGCGCCATGAAAAGTATCACTTTTCCTCCATATAAAATAATATACTATTTCTACTACTGCAAAATATATGAAATAACAAAAATACTATTAAATTCCTTTAAGCACTAGTGCGTAAAATAAATTATATTGCGCACTAGTGCCCAAAATATATTACTTTACGTACTGCCCTAAGTGTCAAAAAATATGTCACATATACTTTACGCTTTAGCGCGTAAAATAACTCATTTAACGCACTGCATATTAAAAAGGCGTATTTTACGAATCTTAGAGAGTGCGAAAAGTGAGTATTTTACGCACGGTAGTAGAAAAAGTATTTTAGGTAAAGAGAGGTTACCCTTTTCAAAAGGTATGTTATATTTTTGTGTTTCTATATTAGATAGTTAAAATTATTTAATTTAACTAGGGTCTTTCCTTTGTCCAGTCTTTGGCTATAGCCTAGACAACCTCTGAAGGTTCACTCCTGCCAGTTAAGGACCTCTTTTGTCGCAGTGATGTTTATCCATATGGCGTGACGTGTAGCTTCACATGGTGCAGCAAAGCACTAATTGGGACCAGCGGCCCGCTAAGTAACGTATAAGTGAAAGAATAGCCGTCAATCCTTGCCAGTGAATTGCACTTCCACATGACCTTCATATGAAAATTACATTCAACTAAACCGTTAAGTTCCTTACTTTACTTACCCTACCTTATCTTTATCGAAACTCCCGTTAAATGCATTTTTATTATTTATTATCTTTTATCGCATCTATTTTTTTTATCAATCTTGGTTATCAAATGTCTTGCTAATATCATTGTAATTATCTGATTTGCTTTTTTGTATTATGTATGTTTATTTAATTTCTTACTGTATTTTACTGTAAGTGGCAGTAGATCGTCTTAGATAACTATAACTTTAGGTGTTTCCATGAGCACGTTACCAATTTGGACTCACTTCGTTTTTCCCTCTATGTCTTCCTTCGCTATATACTTTCATCACAGCTCATTTAAATATAATTTAATACATATTTTTAAATGTTTACTTTTCCGCATATATTATAGCTGCCTTGGGATTAATTTATAATCGTTTTTTAATTAGGGGATTAGTCTTTCTTTAATGCGTTTTGTGTAAGGCGTTCTGTAATTACCTGTTACATAGTGAGAAATTTAAAATTCAGGCTTTAGTTGAGAATATTTAAAAAAATTATCTATGCAGTATTAATGATTAATAACTTAAGATTAGGGGTTAGTAAGTACCCTTATAATTTTGGTGATACTTATTTTAAAAATTGTATTACTATTTTAAGTACCATACCATAATCTCAATTAGGTTTGAGACCTAATTAATTTTAAATTGCACTCCAAATAGGGTATATTTCTAAATTTTAAAACCCTAATTTCAAATCTTAAAAATCATTGATATATTCTTATTAGATAATTTAGTGGCGCCTTTGCCCAACTCTCTACTATACGATCTACACTATATTAACACCGCTTCATAAGCCAGGCATATGGACCAATTATTAAGCAATTAACTAATCGCGTTACAACATATCACTTTATGTCTGAAACAATGAAGCAAATAAATGCTACACAAATAGTGTATGCAAGTTTGAAATGACCCTTTTCGGCTCGAATATTAGGAAGGACAGGTAATTTTCCGTAACGATATGGTCTTTGCGCTTACTCTGTGAGGTGTAATTAAGGTTGAGTGCTGTCAGAAATGTCTGACTATAGGTTTGTTCTAGCAGGACATTTCGGACGGTTTGAAGCCATCCGGAGTTTGCGCATAGCAATATAAGCGTGGCTTTTATTGCTAGGCGCAAACTCCGGAGGCTTCAAACCGTCCGAGATTTCATGCTAGAACAAACCTTATAGTGAACAATTTTGACTAGTGACCACACATTAGATAATTTATGATTGCAAAATTAAATAAGTATATTTTTTAATGTTATGAGATTTGAGGATTGCCCAAAAATGAAAGTTTTCAGTTTCCTTGTATTCCAAAGACCAACAGCAATATTCTTGCATTTTTTCCTTCAGAAATTAGCAAAGTGACGGAAAAATTTCAGCCCCTGATGTATAATAATAATGCATAAAGAAATATCGTAAACGGAACACTATATATTCTGTACACTTACGCCTAAAACGCTGTTATATGCACTCTCCAAGTATATTCCCATTATTACCCAAACTATTGGCCGTGATTATATAAAGTAATACAATAAGGTAATAGAAATTCCATACAGCACTTTATGGCAGCGGACTATATTTCGGAAATAAAAATTTTCCAGTGCCAAATATAAAATCGACATAAATAAAATAAAATGAAAAAGCCTACTTAGTATTCAAGTAGAGTCCGTCAACCTACGAATGACAAATATCGAAACCCACTCAAGAAAAACCCTTTAGAACTGTCAGCGCCGGTGTTATTCTTTGTCTTTTTTTCAACGGGAATTTGGTCCTGTAATTCTACTTTGATATGGGTCGATTGCAGTCCATGTTTTTATATTTCTATTCGGGTGATAAGTCATTTCGAGATAATTAAAACCTTCTGTTATTGGATCGTCATGTCGACGTTGATGTGATTCTCAAGGCAATCAACCACATTCTAGCTAAATATACTTATCCATTGTTCAGTATATGAAATTCAATATACTTTGAACAAATTGAGTGTGTAGCGATTGAAAGCTTTAAAACATATCAGAATTTAAAAATATTTTTAAATCAGGAAAATACTGCGAATAAGTGAAAAATGTTTCATAAATATTGCAGCATTTGTGGAAATTTTTTTTCATAATTTATTTTTGGCATTTAATGCAATACTGATCAAGGTATGATATTTATTAAAATTTCATCATTGTTTATATATTACGTAGAATCTTTTCGCTTTTAAAGCATAAGACTTACACCATGCGAATTATTAAGGCGATTTCAAATCGAATATCAAGACAAATCGACTGGTTACTTTGTATCTTCAGGATTTTTATCAAAGAATTACGTAGCACAACCATGTTATCATAACACAATCACGACGAATATACTACAAATTCTGAAACGAAACCCTTGCAAAAAGATTAAATTTTATTTCAACAGAGAATCTACACCATAACCATCCAACCACCCTCGGGCTCATCAGACCACAATCTTATCTCCGCAATCTGTGAACTTGCTATCAAAGCACAGGAGCCACACATGTACCCCGAAGAGTTTGGCACTACAAATCTGTAAAGTGGCGTGACCTTCGGATGTTATATCTTTCTTTTCCTTGGAAAGATGTCTGCTTTAGTAGTCAAACACCTCTGAATCTGCTGATTAGATATCTCAGAATATACTAGCTGGTATGGAAGCTTTCACCTTCTCTTCTGTAAAACGTATCTCAAACAGTAAATTATGGTTAGGGAAAAATTACTCAAGAGCGGCTTCCGCACATACAGATCAACGGAAGATCTCCTGACTCACGTAACTTACTTGTGGATTAAAGTTTCCGAGAGCTGCGGCGAATCTCATGCAGTGGCTCTCGATAAAAAAGATTTTGCTAGAGTATGGCACGACGAATTGTTAAGCAAATTGTATATTATCTCCCACACTGTTTCTACTCTATATCAACGATCTTTTAGATAAGACAAACAATTCTATTTATAGATGTGTAGACTACAGCACTCTTATATCCTCATTCATGTCGCAGATTCCAAGGACCGTTCCCAATGCGAGCGAGAAAATCAGATTGCTGCCATCAATGGGGATATGACCGCCATCGTGGAATAGGGTGAGAAGAACAATATATAGTTTAACGCAGAGAAGACTTAAGCATCTGTCTTCTCAAAAAAAGCAAACACCACAGACAGAACAAACACTGACTCTGGCTTCATCCAAAAGCTTGCTGAGTGTCAATATAGAAAACAACATGTCTTGACATTACCACGTCACCAAAATCGCCAAGGCAGCAGCACAAAAAGTAGGAGCACTCTATAGAGCAAAAAATTATATACATCTCATCAGCTGTCGCTGCTCTATAATGTTCCCACGTATGGAGCTCGGCACCCAAACACTTTCACAAGATACTGGACTTAATACAGAGGAGAGCGGTCCGTCTTGTGGAGGGCCCGGAGTTGAGTAAAGAACTTGATAGCGTTGAACACCGAAGAAAAGTGGCGGATTTGTCTCCTTACTATCGATATTACCAACGAATTTATGGATATTACTACGGAAGGTGATCGAATGAGCTGGCACTTATGAAACACCCGTCAGACACAAGTTGCTCATCAACATACGATTTAGTTGCGAACACCTAGTTACGGGACTCCTTTTTACGGATAACTGCGTCACTCTGGAATGGATTTCCGAATAATGTCTTTCTCGAAAACTACAACCTATAGCCCAACGTCCATCATCATTTCCGCACACGCACGTTGAGTGGTATAGGCATTTCGTTTTGTGTGTGTGCCGACCATAAAAAAAAGAGGAAAACTAAAATTTACTTAAAATTTTTCCTTAAATTTGAATCTTTTTGAAATACGAACTTGCAATAAATAAATAAATAAATAAGTAAAAAAAAATGAGCGAGTCTGCTAGTACTCGAGAATAATGTGTATACATATCCTATAACGACATTGGTTGTAAAAAATTGACAACAGCACGTTGTGTTCCCAAGCGGTCACCCATCCAAGTACTAACCACGCCCGACGTTACTTAACTTCAGTGAGCGGATGAGAAGTGGTACTTTCAACGTGCTACGGCCGTTACCCATACATTTTAGCTTGTTCATAGAATAAAAATAAACACATTCGCATTTATAATATTAGTTTGGATTCTTTAATAATACTTACTGGCAGCTTCGGAGTGGATTAATTCACTGTACAAATTCGACAAGAAAATCTAATGTCATCAGGAATAACATCAACATATGGACACAGCTTATTTACCTAGTAATAGTGGGCCGACATCCTTTGATTTGGGAATGTCAATAACTAACTTTTTCAAATTTTAGTAGAGGGCTATGACAATATTGTTTTAAACGTCTGGGCATCTGAATTATACTTTTGACAGTTCGTTTAATTTAAAGTATTAATATGCTTTTTTATCGTCTAAAATCCGTTTAAAAACGATTTTAAATGGCAAAATTGCCGTGGCTTCGGACGAATTTGTCGTGGATTTTGAAGCGAAAATTCATTTTAAATTCAACCGTCCATTAAAAATAAGCTGTGCTATGGATCCAAATACACTGCGAATATTATAATTAAAGCGGCCTACACACGTAACGATTTATCGTACTGCACGTTGAACTGCATATCGTAGAGAAAATCGTACGGCTTGCAGTACAACCATTTTCTGTACACACGATGCAACACATCGTACTGCAGCATTTCAGATTATTGCAGTTGCGGTGTAGAAGCGGTAAAAGCCAGCAAACAGTGGTATTTATGGTCTTTTTCATTGTTTCTTTTGTCCCTTCTGGGAACAATTCCTTAAATTTATTAAATAGAATTTCATAACTGTAATTCCTCTTTATTTTATTTGCATAATCCCTTGATTTTACGTCCTATAGACAGCTATTTTCTCTATACACTTCAATAAACTCCTCTCCGAATGCTTTGTTTTTAATATCCATAATAGGTAATTAAAATCCACAATAACAACAACCACATACACTCGGGCGTACAATATAATGGTAATAATGGTAACTGCCGCAGCCGTGACTCTACACACGTACCAACTTGCGTCCAAACACGATCGTTGATACGATATTTTATGGAAGCTCCGTACTGCGAACGATACGACAACTACGTACTGCGAAGCATCCAATTTACCTACACACGCTACGATTTAGTTACTGCAACAGTTTCGACCGATATCGTACTGCATGCAGTACGCTAAATCGTTACGTGTGTAGGCCGTTTAAGAAATAATACTTTTGACGGTTCGTTTAATTTAAAATATGCTTTTTTATCGTCTAACATCCGCTTCAAACGATTTTAAATGGCAAAATTGTATATAATACCGCCCTACCGGCTAGAATTGGTTTGCGCATTTCCGTCCCATTTGCCGAGATTTACCCTCATACCGCAGCGTAAGATGTTAACACATCAATAAATAAATGCTCTTTTTACTTCAGATGATTATAGCATACCACCTAATTACGAACAATAGAATTGTATCGCACAGGGTGTCAAAAAAAATAAAATCGTCATTACATCATTATAAAAATAATTTTTCTAGTGATGTCTAGACAATGTTTGATTAAATTAAATCGTTTAGGATTTATTGCATTTGGTAATCACTGTTAGAGAACTAAGCAGAATATGCCGAGACAGATTATTTATTAAATCATATGTTAGGTTCATGTTTTCTCAACATTCTAGAAAGAGAGGTACATTCTCGTAAAACCTGAAATATTATTCTATTTTCTCTGTCGGAAATACTATGTAATAATAAAGAAATTAGACATAAAGTTATGAAAGCCTTTAACTATATTAACCTAAGATCTCTACTAGCGACCGTAAATATAAATTGGATACCCTGTATATCATAAAAGTTGAAATGTTTTGAAAATTGTGTTTGTTTTTCTCAAGTTTCTAAAAAAGAAGGCATATTCACGTGAAAACTGATATATTCTAATTACTTTAATGAAAATACTATGCAGTCATATCAAAATTGGACAAGCCATTTTAAAACCGTTTCGACATAGTAGTACAAGCACCGAACATTAACAAGAGACTAGAAGGTTCACTCTCAGTCGGTACTTTTGATTTAGTGCTTACAAAGGCGATACGCCAGACTTTAGACCAGACGATGTAAAACGTAGCACGAGGCCTGAGCGGTTAACCAGCATTTCATCAGGTTCCGCGACGGGGCAGGGAGGGAAATACTGAGCGCGGGGCTTAGAGTGAACATTCTAGTCTATTGTCAATGTTCGGTGGTATAAGATCTCTACCAGTTGTCCTAAAATGCAGAATTTGCTATTCTTTTCTATTTAACCAAGCATATTATAGCCATCACTAGAAACATATTTTTATCATGATATAACCGAAACTTCATTTCTTTGTTGCAACCCGATATAATACAATTTCATCTTAGGTATTTAAGTAGTTGCCGGTATGCATGATATGATACTTTGTTCTAGAAGTACTGCAGGTCCGTGTTTAAAAATATTGCGAAGCAATAGTAATTGAAACACTGTTTCTGATTTTCACTAATTTTTAAATTTATTCACACAACATGTTTCGTTGCATAGCAACTTTGTCAAGTGACTAGGTATAAATAATATTACGCTAAGGTACTAAAGATTCCAAAAACGATACTTTTTTACTTTTATTTTCTGTATGGAGGACAGTGAACTGTTCATTGAAATTATGATTGTTGTCTAAAAGATGAGCTGCGTACGCTGAATTAGGCTTATTGTTCAGATAATCTCTTTTATGTTCGTTAATTCG
Source organism: Pissodes strobi (assembly GCA_016904865.1). Classification (NCBI taxonomy): domain Eukaryota; kingdom Metazoa; phylum Arthropoda; class Insecta; order Coleoptera; family Curculionidae; genus Pissodes; species Pissodes strobi. The sequence continues at coordinate 143,061 of MU182482.1, read as the reverse complement.
AACTTCAAAAGTACGAACTGTTTGACCTACATAGCTCTTTGTGCATAATATTCCGAAGTTTAGGAAATATCTTGATACTTGATACTAAAAAAGGTAAAATTTTTTAGCAATTATCCATTGATCATCATGATGAAAAAAAATTAAAACAGTTTTCGATTGCCTATATTCTTTAAGGAAATTGGTTTCATTTTACGCCCTATATATCCTCCTACTGGCGGTATTATGACAATAGAGTTGCTAAATGTAATTATTGATGAAATTCCTAGATATCTTTAATACGTCGATTCGTCCCGAAAATATACGTTTCAAAATCTCCTTACAAATTTGCATGGCGTAAGCCTATTATCCAGGAGTGCAGTTGTCGGTAACATATCAGCTTTTGATGAGTTTAACCCTTTGAATTATTTAACAGTAGCAATTTATTATTGGAGTACTTGCCTTTTTATCTAAACCATTTTAACATTACCCCAGACTCATGAAAATTGCGGTACGAATCATATTTTAGGGGAGAAAGTACTTAAGGTTATACCAAATGCAGAAATAGTTCACATTTAGAACTGCCCCTTATTGGCAATGATGTCAGTGAGGCGATCAAACCTGAATTGTAAGTTGATATAGTGCTGAAAACTGTTTCGCAATGCTTTCTTGGGTAGATACTACAATTCCCACTTACCAACTAGCCGAAACAAATGCAAACGGCAACGTTACAAAAATTATTTTAAGAGAGCCTTCCTATAGGGCATAATTACCGTGCTACTTTCTCATACTTTATGTATTTAGACATTATACCATTTTAAATATTCATGTCTCATGTGCATAACGTAGTCAGGTTTTAATTACATACGGGAATATTCTAGCATAGAATATTTAATGCAGATTGAAAACCACTACGAGTATAAATAATTTTTAGATAATATGGACCATATTTTGTTCAAAATTTACTTCCAAAATTGATACAAAATTATATGGAAATCTTCAAAGACTACAAAACAAAGTTTACTTAGGTTTACAAACAAATTCCAAACGACACACACAGACAAAATTAATTAAAATCTAGCCCTACACAAACTTTCAAAATACTTCTAATCAACGTTTAAAGGTAACTAGACTGATGTCCTTTTTCATATAAGTTTAACATTTTTAGCTTTGAGGGTAATAAAAAGTTTTTGGATATGCTCAATCGATTATAGGTTATTGAAAAATTATTACCACTGCAGGTAGAATATTCATAAAAATTATTTGATGATTTCTTAAGAGCATAGTTTGGTTTTTAAACACGAAATCACACATTCCAAGTATAGTAATACATGGCACAGGTACAATATTTAATTTTTTAAATGGGGTTTATAAGAAGAATTACATCCCCTACTATGTAGCGATGTAAACGCTACCAAACCCAGAAATATAGTGTTTGCCCTTTCAATGGTAGATTCATGTGATTGATATCATCTTCACCTTACTTTAGATCTTAACATCTCATCATTTTAACCACCAATCCTGACCAGTACACAATTACAGTTAGTCCGCCATTAGGTACTTTCGACCACAAACTTATTACAACGGTTTGTGAATTGCCACTTCTACAGAAAGATCCATCATTGCCCTGCAAAATCTGTCATTTCAGTTCTGCAAACTAGGACGATCTAAAGGAGTTCTACCTAGATTTTCCTTGGCTCGACGTCTACTTTGGCATTGATGACCCGTCAGTCTGCTGCGAAGAGATTAAACAAGCAATCTCCTCAGGAATGGAAGCATACATCCCAAATTACATCAAGTTACCGTCAAAAGGAACGCCCTGGTTCGACAGAAGATGCAAAGAGCTGTAGGTAGAAAACAGCAAGCCTACAAGTACTGGCAGCAAAATCAGACCGCTGAAAATCGCAATTACTTTGTCGAAGCGAGAAATGATCGCAAATGTGTGATCGACGAAACTAAGGACAAACACAATTAAAGGATCGGGAATAAACTTTTGCAATGCCCCAGTGGCTCCAGGAATTTCTGGTCGGTGCAAAGGCAGTAAGTAATAACTTTACATAAATGTACAGCCAAGGAAAAAGCAAACATGCTCGCCAAAATGTTTTCATCGCACTACCATAGATGTTCCCTAAGGCAAGGCTCTCCCCACCATATCGAAAGGCAATACTACCATGGCAGAAGTCAAGTTTCATCACCGTGATATTCGCAAATTCCTTATAGAAGTAGATATGCAAAAGGCATCAGGACCGGACGAAATAATTGCCATTGTGAAAGAACTACGCCAAGGAACTAGCCCCCGTTTTTTTTAGACTTTTTTTTTCTCTGTCTTACCGAAAAGGGATTTATACATCTTCTTGGAAAGTCGCTCGAGTGCAACCTGTTCCAAAAAAGGCAAGAAAACCACGCCATCAAACTGTCGCCCAATTGCCTTGCTTCCCATAATATCCAAAGTCATGTAACGTGCAGTCAATCAACAACTACTCAAGTACTTCGAGAACAACAGAATAATCAGCGATAATCAATATGGCTTTCGCATGAGAGATCGACAGGAGATATTGGCCTATGTCACTCATATATGTAGTAGGGCAATTGAGAACTACGGAGAGTCTCGAGCGATTGCGTTGGATATTTCGAAGGTATTGCACAGAGTTTGGCATGATGGATTGCTCAACAAACTGCCGTCCTTCAGACTCACAGCCTCTCTCTACAGCTGGCTTGCCAGTTTCCTTAAGAACCGATCTCCGCACTTGCAGTTGATGGACATATTTCAGACACATTCACCATTGACGCGGGCGTGCCTCAGGGCACAATAATTTCACCAACTCTGTTCTTCATCTATATTAATGACCTGCGGACCGAAACGAATAATCTTGTTTACAGTTTTGCAGATGACAGTACCCTTGTCTCCCAATTTAGATCAGGAAAACCTTTGCCAGCAACTGAGACTTATCACCACAGACAGGAGCAGATTACAGCAATCAAGACCTGGAGAAAGCTCAAACTTGGGGCGACAGAAATTTGATCCAGTTAAATGCAGCAATGGCCCAAGTAGCCCATTATGGCAGAATCGACCATTCCTTCATCCCCGTCAATCGGACTACTGGGTGTCTCGGTCAACAGCAATATGTCCTGGCATGACTACGTTGCTAACATCGCAAAATCAGCCTCCCAGAAGGTTGGTGCGCTATCTCGCAACAAAAAAACTGTATACACCGCAGCAGTTGCTCTTGCTCCACAAAGCGCAAATAAGACCGTGCCTAGAATATTGCTCACACATCTGGGGTGCCGCACCCAAGCACACCCTAAAGCTAATGGATTCCATTCAGAAGAGACCTGTGCGTCTTGTCAGCGACACGAAGTTAACCCGGAATCTGGATAGTCTGGAACATCGCAGACATGTGGCCGAGATGTCATGTTTTACAGATATTTTCACGGCAGATGTTCCCAGCATTTGGCCCGGCTCATCCCGCCCCTGGCAGCGCCTGTCAGACGGTCACGACAGACGGCAAGAGTGCACCAGTTGGTCGTACAACTGGAAACACCTAGAACATCGCTTTACAAGAACTCCTCTGTCTGGCGCACCGCATTACTGTGGAACTCACTCCCAGGACATCTGTTTCCCCCTAATTCAAATATTCATTGAACCGTGTCAATCAACATCTTCGCACACACACTGCTCGTCCGGCACCATAGGACCTCCCTTTAGTGTGTGTGCCACTGCTATAAAAAAAAACCTATTTTAAGCAATAACTATTTCATACTTTGGAATATTTGAGACCGTTCCCAAACGGTATCGCTGGTACAGCCTCGAAGTGTTCTGTGATCGTTTCTCATTTTCTAACGTTCTCTTGACGGATATCAAGAATATCTTTTGGCAATTGATGTGGGGATGTCAATGTGGTCATTGATAGCGAGTGGTCTCCCCATTTGACCGATGAACGCGTAAGGAGAGAAAATACAATTTTTCGAATCGAGATATTATCGTTGTAATTTTGACACTTAATAATTCATTAGGAAATAGATTGGCAAGCACGCTGTCGCTAATATTTTCACGTATTATCGACAATATCGTCCCATAAAAGTATTTTATATAAAGTCAAAAGGGTGTGTTTCTATGTTAGATAGTTAAAATTCTTTATAATTAAACTAGAGTTCTTCCTTTGCCAGGTCTTTCGCTGACCAATGTATATTCTTGCCAGTTTGAGGTCCCTTAGGTCGCACTGATGTTGATCCATATGGCGTTCCGTGCAGCTTCACATGGAGCCTTAAAGCACTAATTGGAGCCAGCGGCCAGCTAAGTGGCCGTACGAGTAAGGTGAATTCATCAACCACTGCCAGTGAATGCCACCTTCCGTATGACCTTCATATCAAAATGTCATACAAGTAAGCAATATAATTACTTACCTTATCGTTATCGAAACTACGCTTAAATGACTTTTTATTGTTTATTATCTTTTATCTTATCTATTACCGTTTCTTACTGTTATTTGATCAATTAATACCGAATTTTTTTATTACCGTATACGATATTATCATGGTAAGCAAACATCTTGCTAATACTATTGTAATTATACGATTGACTGTTTATATTACGTACATTTTCTTAAACGCTATGAATTTACTCTAATTTACTGTAAGCCTTATGGCAGTAGACCATCTGACATAACTATAACTTTAGGTTTTTGTCCATAAGTAAGGCCGAATTGAGCTCACTTCGACTTCCCCGATTTTTCGGGGTGTGTCCGATTTTCTTCATATGTCAATTTAATTTGTTTTAATTTTTTTAAGCTGACCCTTACCTCCCGAATTGGATTTTATCACATATATTCCGTTGTTATGTCTGTTGTTGACTACTATAGAATTCGTCTGATTTCTAACTACATTATTAACAGTATTGTAAATGGCATATAATTTCCTCTTTGGTAAGCTGTGAAGTAGCTAAGTAACCCATGCAACAATTAATCTCCATCAGGTGAAACAACTCATAAATGCTCTTACTCCTATAAAATCTCTTCAGAAATGATATATTTAATTCATAATCCGCAAACTATCCCAGCTGAGCAGTAGTTAACTAAGAGAACATTGATTGTGAAACTCATGTGTACGCCCTTTATTTATAATTAAAATTTTAATGCTACTTCGCACATTCCAGAAAATGACTGGATTAATATTAGTATTCTGGCAAAATATGAGTCTCATTTAAAATAGATTTTATTGCCCTACACATGAATGTAGCTTTCAATCCTCATTATATGACTTATTTGCTGTCCATAAAGTAGGTATATAGGCATTTAAAATCTATAGGTGTCACTTAGCGAACTATTGTAAGTGTTTTTATTGCAATTAAATCTCTCGAGAAACGTAATATTTATCAATATCAATAAGAAATTTTGATTTTAAACGCATTACTATTAGATATGGATTTTAATATAACATTGCCCATATATCACAATAGAGTTTCACAAATAAGTACTTAAAAAAAGGATTTCTATATGTTACCCTATTTTATTTGATAATCAGAAGAATATTCTAATAAGGATCCTTGGTATTGGTAAAATGGCGATCGATACAAAAACCAGACGGAAAATAATTTCCAGTTTTTAAAAAATACCTGCATAGCAGGTATTCTCTTATATTTTTGACACCGAAAAAAAGGTCTACTAAATAACTTGCCGTCGTGAAATGTTAATCTATACTAAGATACAAAACATAAAAGATTGGTATTTATACAACATTATTTATCTATAATACGTAGGCGCATATGAGACACGAATAAATTGAAATAGTTTGAGATAGTCTTAAAGCTATGTGATGAAAAAAAGAATGTCTTAAATTTCAGATTTTCGAATAATGAGAAAAGAAAAATTAGAAGATGCCTATTCAACCAGCTGAAAAATATTGGAGTCAAGTAGGCAATAAAGAAGAGAAAAAGAGACAGTATTCCTTCAAAATGTGTACATGTCAAGATTGTGGTGGGAACAATTACCATCAGAATACTTGTGGAAATAAAGTATATAGATATTGTAGTTACACTACTTGTGAGGGACGCACTTGGAAATATAAAAGCTCTGATGAAGTTTATAATTTTAATTTTGGATCGTAATTATTTGGTAAAATAAATATGTAAACTGTATTTAATTTATTTTACTAACCTACTTTAGATTTGGTGGAAGGAAACATCTGGACTTAAAAAATTAAAGTGCATCTGAAAAATATTACTTATATTTATTTGATATTATTGTTTTGAGTAAAAGTAGAAAAAATACATTTTAATCATCAGTTAGTTAGTAGCTATGAACGATAGCGGATCACATATTTTTATTGATATTCAAGGATTTATATGTCCCTTTGGATATATCCCCAAAGAAATGTCAGTTTTTGATGGTGTTCGATATTCTACTTTCCTCTTTAAATCACCTTTTAAAAGAAACATGTTATCTGTTGAAGATACTAAGGTCGTAACGTGGTCTGAAGATTACCATGGAATTGAGTGGGATAGTGGACATATAGACTTGAATGAAAGTGCTTTAACTCTACGAAAATCCTAAAATACGTATATTTTAACGGGTAACGAAAAAGCTAATTTTTTTAAGATGTTTTTAGACGAAAAGGTTATTAATAATATTTCTGTTGGTTGTGAACCCAAATTAAGCAAATTTAAAAGTATACCAGAGTGTTATTTTCATAAGAATGTAAATCCATGGCATTGTGCATTAGCTGATGTAAAATTTCTCTATAAATATAAAAATTCATATTAATTTGGTTGTTTTATTTCCCATTGCATTGTACTATTTTACCTCCACTTCCCTTTGACTGACTAAAAGGATAGTAACTTTGAATTTATCAGCTTTACGCTTTACATATTCATCACAAATCAAAAATTAATCAAGAAAATTGTCCTACTAATGTTACACTACAAAATACAACACTACAAAAGTTAAACCGGTCTGATAAGAAGAAAATCTGAAAAGGTTAAGCTGAAAAAAACTTGCTGCATTTGCTTCGAAAATATGATGAAAGAAGATATTGTTGTATAAAATTTTTGTTGTCATGAATTCTGTTTTCTATATTTAATGCGTTGGACATTAAATAATGTATCTTGTCCACTTTGTAGACAAAAATTTTATTCTTGGGTAAAACTAAAAGATGCAGATATTCGATTCCTGTGGTGAAAGAAGATGAACAAGAACAAAATACATTTTTAGGCTCACTCAAATAATTTTCTAATAAATATTTCATATAAGTTAAACGATTTACTTTGGTAATTTTGCTATACGAGGGATTAGTCTCATAAGGCTAGGCTAGGATAGGCGGGCTTGTTGAACTTGTACAACATCACACGCTGATGACGTTAAGCTATCATCTTCAAACTAAATCAAACCAGAGCTCTGGTAGCGTGGTGGTATGTGCCCGTTCTAATGGTTGCAGGTTCGATTCCTGCAGCCGCAGCCGCAACAAAAAAAAACTTTTGTTAAGTTAATTTGGATTTTAGTGGTGCGCGCCGCCAAAAAGGCATTGGAGGCAAAAAGTCCTTAATTATTTATTTTCACTAACAAAAACTACAATCCGTAAAACTCACCCCTAAAACTACCCTTAATAGTGGTTAGGCCCCTTTGGTATGATGATGACGTAACATTAAATACGGGGTAGATGGAGTAGGTCAAGTGGTGCTCTAGAGTAGAACGGCATGGAAATGAATAGGGGGCCCCCAATTAGTGGGGCGCAGGCTCTCACGTATCTAATGGGAACCCAAGGGGCTCATGGGGCTCCAGTTTAGGTTGGAGGAGCAAGGCGGGGGGCCCAAAATTGAAGGGGCGCAGGCCGTTGTATGGATAGGTGATTCTAACCTTACTTTTGAGTTGAAACCCTGCTTCCTTAACTACTGAAGATAATCTGGTATTTTTAATGAGAAATTTGTCTCTAAAAAAATAAAGGTTTCAGTCGATGTTAGATGGAATTTATACTTACTGTTTCTGCGGCCATTCCTCCTAACGCTAAATAGGAGTGTTATAGAACCAAATTTCTTTAAAACAGCATTATAGGCAGAGTCCAAATAATATCGAGTAGTCACTCAGTAAAATCGTTTTGATGTATAAAATCAGTGAGCAGTCTGTCGAGAGAGATTCAAAAATTATTCGCTGCTGCAAAATTACTTCCTCTGTTATTATTTCAACGCGATCGGACAGTATACGATCTCAGGGCATTTGCACACCGGTATACTGTCCCTCGTAGCCGCGCCACCGCTGCCCACGAACCAGATTGATCCGGATTTCCTCCGACAACAAACACTGTCGGCAAAATTTTTAATTTGTCTCCAGTGAAACTATCGTGTATTTATTTATGCCGTGTTATAGGTATCTGCACCCATGATGTATTATATTCAGTCCTGGGAACGATTTCCGTATAGGAAATCTTTTTACTATCAATTTTACGAAAAAAGTCACTCTCTTCTCTTCATAAAAACAGTACTCGCTAAATTCAATGCTTTGGGAAATTTTATGCTTCCACATGCTCGCCGTTCCTTTCCATACAAATTAATGTTCGCCTTTTGAATTGGGATATTGCTGTTGTTATCATATCTGGAGTAATTTTTTGTGCATAGTACCTTAACTACTTAAAAGAAAGCAGCTCTATTTTTTTATAATTTTCAATAAATCTAATGAAATTCAAGAAACTAAAATTATTAACAAAGTAGTGTAAAGTCAACTTACTTGAGTGTGATAATTAGTTTTTCCATGGTTTAATACGAAAATTTTAGTATTATTCCAGGTTAGTATGAATTTAGTTAAATATATATTGGAATGTCGATGGGGATATTCTAAAATAGTACAAAAATTGTCGTTGCCTCCTTAATAATTAAAGCATTTTTATCTCTATTCACATGCATATAAATTATTCAGACCATATTTTCCTTTAGAGCTCCGACTATGATTTTCAAGCCACTAATTTCGAGCAAGTAATACATTAACATAACTCGATTTACGTCACTAAACTATTCTGCGAACATTGTCGATCGGACGGAAACAATGTAACCAACGATATCGTACACGCGCGTACGGCTAAAAAATCGCACGCGCTCACATTAAGTGTAAGCATAGCCTTAGATGAGCTGTGTCCATATTATATCGAAAATTGTGTTACGTTCGGTATGCAAAAAAAATTGTAGCGAAATACTTTAGATTTAGATGAGCTGTGTCCATATTATATCAAAAATTGTGTTACGTTCGGTACGCAAAAAATTAGAAGCGAAATACTTTGGTTTCAATATGAACGCAAAATAGAAAAATATCATATTCAGTCAAAAGAACTGGGACCTTGATTTAGGATTCTCCATATGTGGAAAATGCGCGTAAATTATTTCAATAATCTTTAACCTATTTTGTTACCAAAATATGCATAAATAATAGCATCTCCTAAAATGACTTACCATTGTTCGGCACCTTCATGTTTTGTCTGAGCTATTCAAAATCTGAGCTACCTTCATACAAAATACACTAACAAAAGACTAAAACACATATAATCTCCTTTACAAATGTTTATTTTCCTTGGTCCAAAGTACTAGCCATACTAGCTTAACAATCAACGTGTCTATATTATATGAATTGTACAAACGCTATTGCATAACATTAGAGTACTATCTTAATAATTCTTTACAAAGTTTGAAAATCACACTAAATCGAGAGCCTTTAACATTTACAATTCTATAAATATATTGATACTAGTTACCATGTAATATTACGGCCTTAGTTTAATGCTTATATTAATATTTTTACGCTCCTATAATATCTAAGGGAAATTCAGGATATCACCTAACCCTTTTCCCGACCGAATAAACCTATCTACTACTTAATACAAGTTATCCCTTATAATGTTTGAGCATCTTTGAAGCCCTGTAACTGGAAAATGGAGAGTGCTCTGATGAAAAGTAGGTTGCTGAACTGTTCGCAAGTTTAAAAAACAACGTTATATTTGCAATGTATAATGTTGTCTTCATCGCTGGCATCTACATTTTATAGCACCTTACAAATAAAAACAACGTAATATTTAGAAATAAGGAACTCTCCATTTAGATCAGCTTAAGAACCGCAGTGAATTCTGGGCACCTTTTTGAATTGATTAAAGAATTAATGTCATAACTTCCTAATGGTATACCGCTGTTCGATAGTGCAGAGTTTGATATCTTACGATGCACCTGCTACGGCTTGCCCTGATGGGGTCGATAGAAAATTTTACAGTGGCTGAAAATAAATTCTTACTTTCCAGTGCAAACGTTTGTCAAAGCAAAACGTTGATTTTATATTATGTGACTGATTTCTAATGAAAATTTGGAATGGTATGCTTGTGATGTGGAAATCCGTCTATTTTATATTCAATTTGTCAATTATTTGCACAGTATTATATAAAATCTTAATGGAATATCTCTAAAATTCCTAAAATGATATAATATTAATGTCTACTTATATAAATTAGTTAAAGAGGAAGGATTTATATAGGAACTAATATTGAATACTATATCTCATGAGAATGAAATATTCCATATCAGATATATCTCCTGAATGAGTGAATTGCCAAAAAACGGTTGGACTGGTCCAAGCCGTTCTTTTAAATATTCAATATTTATAGCCAATTTTGATAAACACTTTCCTTTACATAATCCCAGAAAAATAGCCAAATAGGACAAGTTCGCCGCACAGTGTTTTGAAATGGGAAAAATAGTGGACATTTGAGTAGAAAGTCAAAATAAAAAAAAACATTTTTTTTTTAATAGTCACAAGTTGGCTAGACTTTAAGGTATGTTAGCGTATATCAGTTTTTTACAACTTCTAGTTTGCAAATATATTCAATTCAAACCTTTCTTATTTCCAAAAATTTTGAGCTTAAAAAATACTGGCTCTTTGAAACTTGTTCCTTGTATACAATATTACAAACCCATTGACAATATATTCCTGTTTATTATTATTTTTTAAATGTACAGGGTGGCTCGAATTCGAGTCTATGCATGGGGAACGCGAAGACCGTAGAATATACAGCGTCAGTCAAGTTAGGGCAGAATTGCGCATTTAGGTGCCTAACAATATGCCGTTTAGAAAGTTTTAAAATTCCGAGTACCTATTGCCGGAGATATCCGCATAAAACGGAAATATTGAAAATTCGTTTTTTTTCTTAGCTTATTTAAAAACGGATTTCAAATTGAGTTACACTTTAGTAATGTAACTTTTTTTCGCTCTATCCAATGGTGGTATTCAGTTTGAAGACGAAACTCCGAATTACAGACTGGATACCACCATTCGATAGAGCGGAAAAAGTGGAAATGCAAGAGGGCAATTAAATTAAAAATCTGTTTATAAATTAGCTCAGGAAAAAAATAAAACAATTTTTTTAATAAATCCTTTTTTTCCGGATCTCTCGAATTACTCAGAATTTTAAAAATGGTTTTCGAGTTCCCCGTACATAGACTCGAATTGGAACCACCCTGTACACACAGTAAATATATTTCAAATATTTATTTTTCGCTTCAGTCTTTTTTCCAACAAAGTTAATGTTTACGTTGACTTATAAAAAAAATGTCCAAATATGTCCATCCAGGTTGACAAATACCTTGTTTGATAGAGCCACCCTTATAGAGAAAAGGCACATATTTTCTATTTGCTAATATTTGCTATTATTCGAAAAAATTGTTTTTATTTTACATGCTGCAGTGGTATTTTAAGTGCATTAGGAGTAAACATCATTTTTCGCGTAAGTAATATTTAAATCTTCTTGGAGCCATTTATACTAATTGGTGAAATAGTTTACTGAATTTAATGTTTTTTTTTTGTTGTGTTCACAATAAATTGGTTTCTTATCGTTAAATTGCCGATAGCAGTAAAATATTTTATTTACAAAAATCGTATGAAAGAAGAATTTTTCTACACATTTCAGTTTTTTGGTTATTAAGTTTGACTTAAAACAAGATAAGGATTCATTAAAATATTTTGATATATTTATTCAGTTTTCATATCTTCTTACCTTCGTGTACTTAGTCAAAATGAAAAAATTACAAACAAATCTCGAGCTGTTTTTAATCTTACGAGATAAAAACATTAATTTTAAAAACCATGCTAGTTTAGTGGCAGCGGTTAAGGCTCAATCTAGTGTTTTGTTTTCCGAGGGAGCGTCAAAAGTTTTATCGGAATATTTAAGACTGTTTTACTTTCATTTGTATAAAAGGTATCAAAATTCATTGCGAAATATTAATTATTAAAAAAAAGAATCTCTGTGGTTGGATTTACCATTTTCTTAGCTAGAATATGTTGAAAATGAGTATTTGTTGCAAAAAGCCTTACCTAAGAAGAGCAAACTCAAACCAAACCGATTAAAAGCACTTGGTGATTTGAGTACGAAAGAGAAAAAAGGCAAACTTTTAGCCTAACTCATGAGAACACCTTTGAAGAGTTGCTACAAAATTAGGATCAGAAGTGGAAGGTCGAAAGAGCAGTCTAAAATTATTGTTCATCTTTTAGGAAATAATGATGATGTTAAAAGAGTTAGTGATTTTTTATCTAAACCCTTAAAAAGGCCAAAACTGTTAAACAAAGACATGGAACAACAAAGGATGGTAACGCTACCAGAAAAGTTTTTAGAAACCACGAATTAACTGCACGAATAACTGGTATAGACAGCAACCAAATTTATCGTTTTGCAGTTATCCTGCAAGTTATTTCATCTGAAAAAAAAATAATTTTACAAAATTTCGCACTTATTTAAAAGATACTGCAGAATTTTATGTATCCTTATACAATTGGTATTATACATGCCCACAAGTGTCCAATTTCTTTTAATTCATGAAGCAGAAATTTGCGTCCGAAAAAGCGTTTTAATTTAATTTCAATTGACAAGTTATTTGAGGAAGCTTGGGAGTCTAGAAACAAAGAACTAAGGACATTTCACCAGAATTTTTCCAAAAAAATTGGAAGGAAAAAATATTGAGGATATTTTGCGTAATTTTTTGATTTCTTAAGATCCTTTAATTTCATCAATTAAACCCAAATATAATTTTGAAAAAAAGTTTGTAATATATCTAGCGGCACCGGAACTGCTAAATATGGACCAAGAAATGGAAGTGAATGTTGACAGATTAGAAAAGAAATATTTCTGGTTGTTTATAGGAATTAGGTAAAAATATATTATTTTTATTGGTGGGGCGTGCCCTTAGAACTGGGTACTTTTTTAGTTTTTAAATAATGTTAGTACACTCTGCATATTGCTAATTACCAATATACTCTAAAAGAAAACTAATGTGTCCACTTTTTTCCGTTTTCTACACTGTGCGCCGGGAGCCTAGAGAAAAACCCTACGCAGTACTGCTTCTGCGATTAAATTTTTTCGTATCAAAATTACCACTAGGAATCCCATTTACCCTTAAGAATATTTGAATTATCGAATATTCGAAAATCAAATAATTGATTAGTCATATACTTGAATATGTGTGTATTTAAATATCCTAATACCTAATTTCAATAGCATTTTTACAATTTGATAAACACTTTTTTGCATTATCTATAATTTCAAAATCTCTTATTTTCATATCCATTTTGAAGCTTATTTATATTTGTTGCAAATAATATGATACTTATTTCTGCCATTTAAAAGAAAATACTGAAAATATTTTTTATTCTCGGTATTTACATTTTGATATCAAAGTTTTTCATTGTCAACTATATTTTCACAGGTGAATAGCTTTATTTAGATTACTTTTGGTGAAAAAATTAGAAATGTAAAATTTTATATTGGCTAATTAATATATAGCGGGCACTCGCTGTATATTTTCTAAGTTAGGTTGTTTTAGATTCTGAAACTGCTATGCAAAATATACAACTCCAATGTAGGTATTTTTCAGTTTAATTTAATAAACTATTTAGGTATTATGTGTGATTTTGTTTCATTGGCTTTTAATTACCTTACTTACGGTAAACAAATTAATCTTTATCTCACCAGATATATTCAATATTCGAATAGTTAAATATGTAATAAAGCATTAAAATAATAGAATATTTAACTATTACACTATTCCAGTATTCAATTACAAAATGCGAACATTGAATATTCGAATAAAAATTTAACTAATATTTGAATACTTGAATTTAAGGATTTGCTGAATTAAGGTTTGTTACTGAGGAGTTTCTTTTCAATAATTACTGGCAAATCCAGGAACTGATTTACAACTCAAAATATCCAAGTATCACTCAGCAATAAGAATTTTCTCAAGAAATATTTTACTAAAAAGCGGATAATTCTTTAGGAGGTTAAAACCAGCTTTGCTCTGAACACCAGTGAGAGATAATATATTGATCCAAAAAGCGAAATTTTGGTTTGCCAATTTGTGTGCTAATTACGAAAGAACGCTTCATTTTGACTCTAAAACAGAAAAAAAATGACAAACCGGTAATTTTGAGGCAATACATATTGCCAACTTGCATGTCCAGTAAAATATAATTATGCACTGGAAAATTTGAACTTTACCATGAATCTCAATTATAAATTGTTATTAGCTATACTGTTTTGAATAACCTTGTTGATAGTTCAAAACGATACCCGAATTAGGGGTCCAAAGTTTGGTATAAAAAGCTGCGCAGCAGACCATACTGGCAGACTTTGGCCTCCAGCGCGAATTATCGAAAGGGTAAAGCCCCCTGGCAGGCCACTACGCTTTTATTAAGTGAACATCGTAAAAGTAATAACGCCGTAAGACGAAGTGCTGATTAAATTAATAACATATTAAAAGTAAAATAGATAAACAATTTTTCATATTGATCGGTCTATAACACCCTTCTGGCCAGCTTCCTCTCTGCTATTAGCTGTTAATAAATTTCGTTAAGAATAACCCCTGGAACTTATGCGATATGCACTCTTGGATATCGAGATCCGCTTTGCGCGTGCTAATTTGCATTTTTCATAAGTTTTTTTTAGACACTTTTTTGACCTAGAAGGGCACTGGCAATGATCATAAACTAAAACGCCATTATATAGGGATAGAACAATTTGCCTACTTTCAATGAAATACTCTGTATATTTGTGTCAAAGAAAGTATAGTTCTTTACCTTTCTGATAATGCTGGGTTAGGTACTTTTATTTCGACATCTGTAGCATATATTGATTATTTAACATACCTTCGTACAGCACAAGGGAGAAATGAACTTAATTGCCAAATCTAGCCACCGGGGAACAATGTGAACTTGTCATAAATATTTGAAGGTTCTGGCAGCAAAAAAGATCCATAAATCACTATATGGAATGAAAATAAATAAAGAAGTAGATAAAACATTGATGTTGTCTTTTAGATTGTTGGAAATGTCTACCATTAACATCAAAGCATTTACCCAATCGTCTGACAAAATTGTAGAACTGGTTTAATAAAAATTGTTGGGTTATGCTCTCTGAGATATTTCTGATCTTATCCTGGAGTTCGCGAATATCCAGATGGAAGATTTATAAGAATAATCTTTGGTTTATTCCCAGATAAAAAAAATCGGGGGCGGTCATATTCGGTGACCGGGATAGGGCCCAATGGATAGGGCCACCCTCATCTACCCATACATCAAAAAAAAAATTCTACGAGCGTGTGGGAAGTTACTACTTTCCGTACTCCTTGCAGTGTGGAAAGTAAGCTTTTTCCACAGTAGTGCGGGAAGTAAGCTTTTTCCACAGTAGTGCGGGAGGTATTAACGGTATCTACTCGATTTGCCATATTTCAAACCACCCTCGTAAATGATATCGCCAGGACACTATTTACCTTGTTGTTTACTATCAGTGTCAAATAGTGTCATTAAATTGCTATGATGCAAATGCAAAAACATATTTTGGAATTAGCAAATGATGCAAAATTAGAATTGATTCCGATACGAAAAAGAATACAATGTGTTTCAAAATTGGTGTCATAATATAAAAATAACATGTCATAATATAAAAATAACCATCTCAAATATCAATAATTGTACTATAAATATTAACATGCATACTTATTTAAATTATTATTACATATTGTTATTTCAATTTCTAATAAATTATACCTGTATTGAAAATTACAGATATATTTTTTATATAATTTTATTTATGTGTTAGACTTTACTAAAATAAGCTGGTAGAAAAAATATTGTTCCTAACAATTGCGGGAAGAAATTTCCGGCACTCAGGTGCTATGCATCCTCTTGTGGAAAATTTTACTTCCCGCACTTGATAGGAAAATAGTTATAGAAAATCCCGAGTTTCCAATTAGTCGAAACTGGTTTGCTGCAAAAAATATTGAAAATAATATGAACTGGCTGTCAAAGTGCCCGGATGTAAATCCGAGCGAAAATATATGAGAACTTATGGTAAAAAACTCTGTGACAGTAACTTTCGACCACAAAATAAGAATGAATTATTCGACGTTATTCTTGAATTGTGGGAGAATCTCCGTGATGAGGCTAATCTGTTAACAAAATTATATAATTCTCTACGCCCACCGGCTAAATGAAATTATTAAAAGAGATGGATATAATAATTACATAATATTCATATAGCTTACTTTCTGTGTAAAATGTTATTAAAAGATAAACTTTCCTTATACCATACAGAGTAATCAAACTAGTTTGCAAAATATGAAACACTTTTTAATTAGGTATTGATTTCTCAAAAGCTTTCATTCTCAATTTTTAAATTCCTGGCCATACTAGGCAAAAATCAGGAAATTTGAAATTGGGTTCAGGTGTTATAGAGAAAACACCAACTTATATCAAGAATAAAATTTCCAGAGAAAACAATAATAGAAAAGTTTTCCTTATGTTGCAAACTTGTTTGACCACCTTGTATATTATGTGCAATTTAATTTTAAACGATTTGTAACTAATTTTTGACTTCTGTTCCGTTCTCTGTCTTTATAGTTTCGTTATGGCTCTAATATTTTAATTATAACTTTTATAAAATTCTGTCCTATACTATTTTGAAACCTAAAAAATGATAGGCAGGTTTACACAACTAAAAATCTGTCCTATACTATTTTGCAACCAACTGTACATCCTGGATCTTATTACTCTTATAAGATTTCAATTTAATAACTGTGTTTAATATCCTACGAGCCGTGGTTTTAGGAATATTGGTGAAATCCTTCAGATTTCGTGCAGCGAAGATGGAATTTCTTGAATTCTCTCGTGGATTGCTCTGTCCAAGAGCTGATTATCATTTAGATTTCTTCTCTCAGCGGAGCCTGTAATCGAAAACTGTTGCTACTAGCTTCTAATCGAGTTTGCTGTAGGCGGATTTATGTCATGATTGTATTAACTGATCTTATTTCAATGAACATTATAGCACACTTTGCTTTTTCATCTAGTAAGATTTTTTTTGATTTCATAAGAAACTTTGACGCAAATGTTGAGTGTTAGAAGCTTCAAATATTTCTGACATTGTTCGCTGGTGGCTAAATTTAGTAATTAAGCTTAGTTTTTCATTATGCTGTACAAGGCTATATTAAATCATCAATATATATGCTGCAGATGTCGAAATAAAAGTACCTAATCCGACATTATCAGAAAGATGATGAATCATACTTTTTTTAGACACATATTTACAAAGTACTCCATTGGAATTAAGGAACATATCCTATCCCTGAAAAAGCATCTGAAAAAAAAAGTGATGAAAGCACAAATGGCCCAGCGAATAAAAAACAAGATTTGAATATATTTCTCCGTTTTTCACTTACAGGGCTTTAAAACCGCTCAAAACACAGAGTGTCCCAAGAGAAATAGTTCTTCCTAAAAATCTTTAAAAATATATTTTTTAGCCTAAAACGAGAGACGCCAAATTTTATATCAGTAGGGCATGTTATGTCATAGGATGTGTATCCTCCACTTCATCCCTCTACCCTCCAGAGCCACCCCATGAAATTTCAAATAGGAAGAGGGTTCGAGTGATACTCTTATTGAAAGGTTCTTTCATCCTTTACATAGCCCTGCATTCGTGTTGCCTTTGTATGCATACTAGTGCTGGCAACCGAAGACGGTTTTTCGGATAGTCGGTTAACCGGTTTCGGATTATCCGCGGTTTTTCAAAAAACCGAAACCGGTTAACCGGATACTCGGTTAACCGATTACGCGATTTCTCGTTTAACCGATTAATCGATTAACCGAATAATCGGTTTCTCGGCTAACCGATTATTCGATTATCTAGTTACATGGCACTGGGCCACCGTGTTCTCAAGTAATGGTAAAAAAGATAGAAAGTAAAGTAAAAACTGGGTATTTGGAATGGTAACATACCACATACCTACTAGACGGTGATTATATTTGGAAATGCTTTTAGAGCGCGATTGAAAAATAATATCTACCTTTAATAGAATACCTTTACATTTATTTAAGTTTTAAAAAATTGTAATATTTTTTCTGCTCAGAATTTATATCAATTGTAATTTGTAATAAACAATATTTTTAATTTAATTATTACCTTGGGGTTTCTTTCAATAACGACCAAAAACTGGAATAAATTTGGTTCACTAGAATTTAATGATTGTGCCCTAATCGGCAGGGAAACTGAACTAATGGAAATATGCTTAAGAACAAATTATAAATTATGTTTAGCCTATGATGACTGTGTATTAACCGATTAACCAGTTATCCGATTAACCGGCTATCCGATTAACCGGTTAACCGGTTATCCGGATACCCGGTTTTCACTATTATTCGAATACCCGGTTTTATCCGAAACCGGTTTTTAAGAGAACCGAATAACCGGTTTCAACTTTTCACGGTTTTTGCCAGCACTAATGCATACGTTTGGAGAAATATGGATGTACATTGTTGGTCAATTAATGTAACTTTTTTCTGAAATAATTGTTGAAAACTTGTACTGTCATTCTCCGTGACCCGTGACCCTGGTTTTGTTTTGCATTAGCCACATCATGTAATTTTTAATAAAGAAAATAAAAATTACATTCGGAAAACTCTATTTATTCTCACAAGAACATAAACCAGTTGAACAACTAGTAGTAGAGGTAGTAGTTGTAACAAAGGTTAACACACTGCAAGACAGAATTAAGTTGGTGTGTTTTTATTGTCAGAACAAATGTGCTAGAGCAGCAGCCCGTGTCTTCAATGATAATCATACATATAAAACGGTACATTTGCCTTATTTATAGGATCTGATGAGAAAGTTTCTGCAGGCAGGGTCAGTCAAAAATAGGAAACACCAAGTTCAGCGCCCAATGAGGAATAAAGCGGTATAAATTGCCGTTCTAGAGCATGTTCGGATGGATTTTTCCATGTGGGTATATTTAAAAGCCAAAGTGTATGCCACAAAGCCTGAATCCCTTGAAGTTTTACGTAATAGAATTATTAACGAGTGTCGTTTGACAACGCGTGAAATGTTGGGTAATGCACGTTTTGAAGATCAATTGTGTTAGTATGGGAGGTCTATTTCAAAATTTAACAAAGTAATTTAAAAAAAAATGTTCCTAATTGTTCAATAACATCTTATATTATTTCTCGATAGCGTATACGTAGAAATGCAAAACGAAAACACGGTCACCTAGAGAAATTAGAGAACTACTTCGTAGGATGGCTTTGAGTGGTAGGAGAAAGGAGTGAGGGAATCGCATCTTATATTTTTCGTTTTTGGTTATAAAAATGTTTCGGGTGAACTATTTTCCTTGGAACAACCTATATGACATGACTTCATAAAATAATAATAATAATAATTATTAATGAATAGAAAAGTATTGTAAAAATACAATGCAATTGTGATATATGGTGGATATGATCATACGGGCAAGTGATATCGATTTCCCTTGTTTACACTACAAATATTCTTATCAAGCCCATAATATACTAATTAATTATTTTTTTAGTAAGCAAATTAATACAGTTTTTGATAGATAACTATTTCATAAATCACATTTCCTTTAAGCAACTGGAGTGTAATTAGATGTATATTCATATTCTAAAATATTGTTTAACAATTAAGGAATACCGACGCGCATAATTTGTCTTTTCCTTCATTTTATTACCTACAGGAGGCTCGAGTCAAGATGCGTACTGTTAACCTTTTCAATTTTTTCGAAAAATCTGGAATATTGAACGAATGTAATAAACGTCCAAACGCAAGAGTACAAATTTTGGTTTGTGTGTGTTTAAGGTAAAATTTCATATTCCTATTCTGACGCAGGTATACAAGTCAGAAGTATGTAACCTTACTTGCTAATCTGTAGACTGTTATGCTATACAGGGTGTTTGAGAAATCTATATCCATATTTCAGGCGGTGATTCCTTGTCATGAAATATGAAAAAAGTTCCCATGAATATAGGTTCGGAAATGCATAATTTTCAAGAGTGTTAAATGTAAATAAATGTCTCAAGACAACTAATTTTTATTTCTTTAGGAACCGTTAGATATTGAATTAAAATTTGGAACATAATTTTAGAATAATACCACAGAAAAAGGTAGAATTATTTTCTCGCATTATTTAACGCAGTTGAAACTATGCATTGTGCCATTCGCGTACCTACAGAGTATGGTCAAATTTTTTTTATCCACAATTTTTTGTAACACCCTGTATATAATTTTGGCACCGGACTGTTCAGAGAATCTTCGAAAATAAGCGAAAAAGCGTTTATAGTTTTTTTTATAGAGCTTAGTGTAGGAGAATCTTAAGCTATGTAAGATGCTTTTCCAATTACCATACCACTGTTTGACGAGCGTTTGTTTGTAATAGGGCCTTTTGCAACGCCCTCCTAATTAATAAGTATTTCTTATGGTTGCAAAAGTGATATAATAGTATATTATTTTATATGGAGGAAAAGTGATACTTTTCATGGCGCGCTCGTGTTTAACAGCCGAACGGAGTGAGGCTGGTAATAGAGAGCAGGCCATTAAAAGTAACTTTTCCTCCACATAAAATATGCTGTTTTTTCTTCAAATGTCAAATTAATGCAAAAATATCTCTTTTTAATAGTAATAATAATAATTATTATCAAAGATAAGTTGATTTGCAAGGCGGCTTAGACCGGTATCGGTGAATAGGCACAGGTCGTTGCTATAGTAATGTAACATAAAGCTGTCAGTGGACACTGTCATAAATAATAATTTTTTTTAAATTGCGTCTCCGATTGCGTTTTAATTCCGTATTGATAAGCAATTATTGAGTAAGTTCGATTAAGTTAATAACCAATTTATTCCTAAATTAGTGATTTTTAGAAATGCAGTGCACAAATTGAGTGATAAATACAAATTTTAGTTTAATAATTCTTCAGCTGTTGACGCTTGCTTTGTTGTTTTTTTGTATCTATGTTGCTATGGTAACACTTTTACCTCCGCCGGCGGAAAAGTGAAAAGTAAAGCTCCGGCGGAGTAAAAATGAAAATTCATGGCCGCCTACACAGTCGAGTAATGACGGATTTACCGACGTTTGAAGAAAAAATTATTTTTGAAATAGTTAATCATCACAAAAAATAAATTATATCTAAATATGACTATTTATTAACTTCAGCTAAGAAAATTAAATGTCCCTTGAACAACAAAATAATATCCTGCGTGGCAGTTTGACCTTTGCGCTTCAGTTCATGTGAAAAATAATTCAGGTATTCAGTTTTGTAAAACTTCTTTAAGAAAGGTTTTGGGATGGAAAATTATACTTTTGAGGAAATGACAGACATGCATATAATATACGCACATGCTTTTAGTAACTGTCATGAAGCGAGAAGTGTTTTCCAATCGACAACTTCCAGATAGGAATCACGGGAAATATCTTCGAGATATGTTTAACAATGGCTTTCTCTGAGAAGTCTTGCCATTTCCCCCACTGAT
Organism: Pissodes strobi; assembly: GCA_016904865.1. Classification (NCBI taxonomy): domain Eukaryota; kingdom Metazoa; phylum Arthropoda; class Insecta; order Coleoptera; family Curculionidae; genus Pissodes; species Pissodes strobi. The sequence goes on along the minus strand of MU182482.1, from coordinate 121,275 downwards.
AGAGGTAGGCCAAGGACCCCAAGAACGCCTGGTTTCGATGAGGCAGTTTTATGTGCCGTTGAAGAAAATCCTGGTATCAGGACAAGGACCATCGCATATCAATTATGCAATCATTTCAACAGCATTGTATGACACGTTCTCTATCCAAACAACTTTGATATGCATATCATGTGCAAAGTGTGCAAACACTAGATCCAATGGACTTTCAGCCTGTAATTCTGCCAATAGCTTCACTATCCCTTATACTGGCTCATAGTAGGTAGCTGATAGAGGATAAATTTGGTTAAATACTTTACGCTATTCTTCTGTATAATTATTTTCCACTGACATAATATGTATCTACGTGTATTATACATTAATCATAAGACGTGACCTATTTTCGTTCATAATTATATTTGAAAACTATACACATAATTTTGGGAACTATGAAAAAATTATCATTGTTGACATTTGACATAAAAATTAAACTTTAATCTTCGATTTAATTTCATAATAAAATTCAATAGTTGGCATTATAAAAACGATTTTTCAATTTCAAACTAAACTCATGTTGTAATAATATGTCTAGAAAATTGCAGTAATAACAACTGTTTATGGTAATTGGACCGTATGAGAATAAAGTTTTAAAACATGAAAGTTGAAAATATCCGCTTGTTTCGTTAATTGCCGATATTACTTTTGCTCTGATAACAAAGAGTTATTTAGAAAGTAATTGTTTGAGTTGCATTTGGAAAATATCTAGGCAAGTTCGACTTTAACGTTCCATTGAGCATTAAAACAATATATAATATATTTGAAGGGAGCATTAGTACTAATAAATAATTAAAAATCTTAGAAAATACTGTGCCGCAAATAATTGAAGATGTGCTCTTAGCGCGTATCTGCAAGAGAATGTGTGAAATATGTATAATACTTAACGGAATTCAATTTGAACAATATCTATGAGAAAATTCCATAAACTAAAAGTTTTCCTTTTTTATTTTTTACGTATGACGCAAGTGGATCCGATGTTTTAATTTGTTATAACTGCTAACTGTATTAGATCAAGAAATCGAAGGGGCATTCTTTCTGCATCATAAACATCATTTTAAGCACGCTGCAGCGTGCGATAATCGTTGATTATGATGCATGCGTAATAAAAAATAATTTGCGGGATCGCCTTTTACGTAAAAGCAATTTTGTAATAGATTTTTTGTGATTTTATCATGGTATTTTAGTATTCTTTACATAAGTACACTTTAGCTAAACTACAAAAATATTGTAGTTTATTTAGTTACTTAAGATATACAAACGCCAATTTGTAAGCCATAAATGACTGCATGAACTCAGCTCACTTTTGACGTTAGAAAATAGTTAACTTAAAACCAGAAAAAATATTTAAATTTAAAACAATAGCCGTGTAACCCTAGTTTTATTCGGTAACGTTTAAAAAAATCGTTTATTTTCAATTTTTAAAATAGCCTCGCCAATAGATCGGGTCATTTAATTCGATTTTGATAAGTTTATGTATTTTAGGCATTTATTGTTGTCTAATTTAGGTGATGTATCACAATTCCATATTCACTGTATGCAAGATGCATTAAGTTACGTCTGGTGTCAGTAATCGGCAAACCCTAGAGCATTTTTGTAGGTTACCAAATAAAATAAGGAGTCATTTTGGATCGTTTTAGCGCCGAAAAAGTTACAGGGATAAGAGTTCAATAGAGGATTTGTAGTTGAAAAGCTGTCTAAGTGCTTCTCTGTTTCGAAAACCTAGGGAAAATGAAATTTTCAGGGAAAACGTACCTGTATTGATTTCCAAGTCCAAAAAAAAATTAAGATCTTAATTTTTTTTCTCGAGAAGTACTTGATTACTTGAACAGACGTCGCGTCACTGGCTTAATATTTTATTACTAGAAAACCATATAGTTTAGAGCAACCACACTCTCATATATGGAAGAGTGGAGATATGAGGGGAACATACGGAAAAATTGCATCAATTACACTGAAAACGCAAAATTGGTTATTTTTCAATTTTCATTTTGAAAAGTCTAATTTCAGCGCAAGTGGCATAGATGTTTTCAAGAAATCAATCTCAGATTCGCAAACCTGGTGATCTCGTCTTGTCTTCCTTTTCATATAGTGGTATATGTATGGTAATATTATCTCCTTTTAAATCTTTTGGTATTTTTTGTTCTTCTATATGAAAAGATAGTACATTGCTTTTCATTTCGCCTTTAGATATTCGGCAGATTTGGTCCTGACTCTGTAATTTTCTAGGTGTTTACTACTGGGGTGGCTTCATCCGTTTCAGTTGCTGGATACCGTCCTTAGCGATTGCTAAAATTTTTCGAAGCACATCTTTCTCTTCTGGATACTGAAGAGCTCGTAGAGATATTGGTTCCATGTCTCCAATATTTATTTATTCTATATCAGTAGCTCATTTTCCTTATTTTTCACCATCAGTCCATCTTTTGAGCGAAAACCTTGTTAGCATGTTCTCACGTCCTTAACGAAAGTACCTGCACTTAGATTGCTTTCATTTTTGTAGGTTTGTTATTTAGTAAGTAGTTACTGGTTGAGTTTTGTAGGATTAATTATCTAGTCTAATATTTTTTTCTTAGCAAAGTGTCGCACTTCTTATTCCATCATTCTTTGGGCTTCATTTTGGGTAGAGTTTTAGGCAGAATCATTCGTATATGGTAAATAGGTGTCTCTGTAACACTATTAACAACAAAGCTAATACATTTTATTATTCTTGAATAGAAGAAGTCACTTTTGTGCCTAGATTCATTCCCAAAATTACATAAATTCGTAAATTACTATAATATAAAGCCTGTGATAGTGAATTATTTTGCTTGGAATTCTAGTGATGCCATCACGTATATTATTGTATTGTATTATATTTGTCTTGTGTTAATTATTGTTGCCTCGATTTAACCATAATAATTATAGGAATTAAGATTTTGAGACTAATTGACAGAATAAAATATCGTTGATTAAACGGAACTGTAATATGCTCATTTTTATTCTAATTTTAATCATTTTATGCAATTTGGAACTGAGGCGCTTTTTACGCGAAAACTGAATATTTATATTTTAAATTTACATTTCATAGGTAGGAAAATGTACGGATTAAAATTGAATTAGCGCAGCGCATGGGGGATTTATTTTCATTTTAGATTCCTTGTTAATAAAGAAGAGATATATTTATTAATTCTAATTTTACTGTCATATAATAAAAGAAATACTTTGCGTTAACTTAAACTTTCAAGTTACCTTAAAATACATTCTATTCACTAGTGGTCTATTAGTAACCACAGCTTCGCTAGTCACTATTATTACCTGATAGTCCGAGAGGCGACCGTCATAATAGTGTGGTGTCTGAACTGTCAGGATTTTGCATGACAAAATAGTATATTAAGATACTAGTTTTACAAGACCATATTTTATCGCACGAGCAAGAAATTAGGAAACGACCCGCTTGCGGGGAGTTTCCTAATGTGTGAGTGCGCTAAATGTCTTTTAAAACGTGTATTTTATACTCTTTTCTTCTATTTTGCACGATTTTTTAATGAAAAACATTAATTTATCCAAGTCGAAATCAAAAGTTGGTCAGCCATCTTGTCACTTTGACGTAGGAATCCCATTCAAAACGGTGTCGAAATTTTTGCTAGTGAGCCTTGACATTGAACAATTTTGTTAATATCATAGCAACCAGTCAACAAAAGTAGCGTCGAAAAGAGCTTCTTTTCGACACTACTGTGCGTATCGAGAAGACTTCTTTATGATACCAAAATATAAAAAATATTATTTAGTTGGGCCGAATAATAAACCGTTGGTCGGCTGAGGCTGGCTTTGACCAGTAATTAATTATACAGGGTCTTTCAAAAAGTTCGCATCATATTGGAAACTTTTTTATTATTGATTTCACAGAAAATTCTATTCTGGACAAAAGTTGATGCTTAGAAAAAGACTAATTTTGACGATGCTAATTTTAGGATAAGTTATACAGGGTACAAAATACAAAAATTAGGGTTAAAAAACAAAAATTTTTGAATATCGGAAAACTTTCTACAGAAGAAATAAATCTTTTCTTAGGATAAAAATAAATGTCAAATACTATTTTTTCCAAAAGTGCATCGTTGCTGAAAAAAATAAGAAGGGTTTCTTTTTCAATAATTGTCATGAATTTTCTCAGCAACAGTGCACTTTTGGAAAAAATGGTATTTGACTTTTATTTTTATCTTAATAAGATCTTTTCCTGTAGAAGGTTTTCCGAAATTCCAAAATTGTCTTTTAAATTCAATTTTTGTATTTTTTAAGTACCCTGTATAACTTATTTTTAATATAGCATTGTCAAAGTTAGTTTTTGTTTTCAAGCACTAACTTTTATCAAGAATAAAGTTTTCTGAGAAATCAATAATAAAAAAGTTTCCCGTATGATGCGAACTTTTTGAAAGACACTATACAAGGTGATTCACGGTCGATGGTAGGTTAGACGTTTCTGGAGAACCCCTTAACGGGTTATTCTGAAAATTTGGCCCTTGACCAAGTTTGACAGCCTGTAAAATCTAAACGGCTAAAAATAGAGCAAAATGGTTTGCACGTTCCTATCTTGGATTTTTATGGGCTATCGTTGGACACTAATTTTTTATTTAACCAGAGGTTAAGAAATCCTCGTTAAATTTAACCTCTGGTTAAATCTAAAATTAGTGTCAAACGATAGCTTATGAAAAACCAAGATAGGAAAGTGCAAACCATTTTGCTCTATCTTTATCCGTTTAGATTTTACAGGCTGTCAAACTTGGTAAATGGTCGATTTTCAACTGTCAATATTTCGAAAACAGTAACAGATAGGTATAGGATATTATTTATGAAATATGTCTAGAATTCTCCGCAAAATCCAATTATGCAATAATATATAGGGTGTTCCATTTAAAGTTTGACAGTTACTACTATTTTTTATCAGAAGCGGCAACACTGCACTGTCGAAAATATTTTAGGAAGGTAGAGCATATTCGTTTATGTAAACGACCAAATTTTCAGAATGATCATTGAGTGGTTCTCCAGAAACGTCTAACCTACCATCGACCGTGAATCACCTTGTATAGAGTCGCATCATATGGGAAACTTTTTTATTATTGATTTCTCAGAAAACTTTATTCTTGATAAAAGTTGGTGCTTGGAAAAAAACTAACTTTGACGATGCTAAATTAAAGATAAGTTATACAGGGTACTTAAAAATACAAAAATTGAAATTAGAAAAACAAAAATGTTGGAATATCGGAAATCCTTCTACAGGAAAAATAAAGTTTTTATTAAGATAAAAATAAAAGTCAAATACCATTTTTTCCAAAAGTGCACTGTTGCTGAGAACATTCATGACAATTATTGAAAAAACCCTATTTTTCTTAAATTTGTTCTTATTTTTTTCAGCAACAATGCATTTTTGGAAAAGAACAGTATTTGACTTTTATTTTTATCTTAATAAAAGCTTTATTTTTTCTGTAGAAAGTTTTCCGATATTCCAAAATTTTTGCTTTTTAACATTAATTTTTGTATTTTTTCAGTACCCTGTATAACATCCTTAAATTAGCTTCGTCACAATTCGTTTTTTTCTAAGCATCAACCTTTGTCAAGAATAGAATTTTCTGAGAAATCAATAATAAAAAGTTTCCCATATGATGCGAACTTTTTGAATGACCCTGTATAATTAATTGCTGGTCAAGGCCAGCCTCGGCCGACCAACGGTTTCTTGTTCGGCCCAACTAAACAATATTTTTATCATGCAAAATCCTGACAGTTCAGCCACCACACTATTATGACTGTCGCCTCTCGGACTATGAGCGTCGATTACTCGATATTGGTGTATTTAAATCTCTATCACAATCTTCTTAATGCCTTTATTCAGGAACATGGTAGGTCTAATTAAGGCATATTTTTATTGAAGTACAATAAACTATAGACCTGTAGAGATTTGGCTTGATAATGGATATCGTTTATATTTCTGCATTTAAATTGCCTATTTTCTTTTTAAATTGATTTTAAAGAAATGTACCTAAGTGAACCTCACTTTCCCAAGTCTAGCTATCTGTGAATCGAAGTAGCAGAATCTATTTTCGGACATGTCGGTTTTCAAAGTTCCTTAGTAGTATCTATTTACCACTCTCTTTAAGATTCTGATTTAAATTTATCCTTCAAATTCTACACGAGTTAAAAAATGCCGATAAAAGTACCATCAGCATAGAAATACATAAAAATAGAAATCTGCTGTATAAAAAAGTAGCTTGCAAATCATATCTTAACATATTCGCAAATAATTAAGATATTGTTCCAGAAGTTTATTTTCTAATTAAACTACGCAGCAAAAGATCGGCAAAAGCAATCTTAAGTCTCATTTTCAAGTTTGCTGTAACTTTTTTCTAAAATAAACTTTTTTAAATGAAGTTTGTGACTTTGGCCCGTCTTTTCCATATTAAGCCGTAAGCAGTAATTTTTTAATAGGGCTGGTATTGTAATTATATCAATATTGAACAATGAAGTCATGCAAAATATAAAAAGTATGTAAGTGTGCCATTTCGATAATAATCTTTTCTACGCATTACAATAAGATTTGTTCGCAGGTAATACATATTAATATCTCTAGATATTTTGGCCAGTTCTTTGATTTATACGGCATTAGATACCCTGATAACTTGAAAACGGAATAACAGATTTTGGCAAATTTTCGAGATTCTGAAACACCATTTCATGTATATTTTTATGATCTCAGCATTTTTCAAGTGGTTTGAAATTTTCATATATGGGAGCAACAATAAATTGATCGCAGGTAACACGGAATTTTTTATACCAGAATAAATGATTTTGTGCCGAATGGCCAAAACATATTTTTTGGTTTGTATAAAAATTTGTCCTGTTGTAGTTCAGGTTAATATCTCTAAAGAAATTCTTCCGTTTACCAACTATAGTGTCGTCTAAGGAGTATCCTGTATTTTGACGCTATGTTTGAATTGTTGTAATTAAAAATAATTGACTTATTTTGAATGGTTTTAAATATTAATTTAAGTTTTTGGCTTAAAATATGCATCTCTAGCTAGATTATATCATACCTGTAGATAAACTGCTTGTCAAAAATAAGTTACAAAGAAAAATAAAAGGACCCCGCACACATCATATGGGATTTTGGCTCGCAGTCAAATTTGATAAAATTTTAGTATGTTGTAGATTTTAACCTCTGGATAAAAAGTTATCATTGGCCCAACTTAATCCTATGACAAGTTTTAGAGATACAGGGTGTTAAAAAAATATCTCGTCGGAACTAGTAAAATTCAATTTATATTAAAAAACTCACTTCTAATTAAATATAATGCTATTTAGACAAGAGAAATTAAAAACAAAAACGTGTGTTTATGCTTTAAAAGTACTAACATTATACAGGGGGGTAAAATAATTACGGGGCATAAAAATGTACAGGGTGTTAATTAAGTATGTAGCCAAACTTCAGGGTGTTATTCCTTACTTAATTTTAAAACAAAAAGTTTATATCAACATATTATGTCCTAAACGGCTTCGTTTTGATTATACAGGGTGTTGAAATATTTAAAAAAAAAATCATTTTTCGTAAATAACTATAAAACGCAAACTAGTACGACAGTGAAACTCGGTGAACATATTTGATGTATAAAGAGCGGTATTTTAAGCAAAAATTGTTTGCATCTTTTTGTCAGTGGCGTGCACAATGGTTACGCCCCTGGTTTTATATAAGAATATATTATGCGCCACTGTTTGTTTTTCAATTTGATATTATTTTATGATTTAGCAATTCAAACTACATAAAGGTCCTCTTAGGTTTTTCGCTGAGATCAACGGTTTTCGATAAAAAGGAAAAAATAGAAACTTATGCTTAACAATATTTACAACTGCAATATTTAATTAATGTCTTTCCTGTAT
>MU182482.1:61574-112943 GCA_016904865.1 Pissodes strobi | reverse complement strand
ATGGAAATCATTAGTTTAATTTGAATTACTAAATCATAAAGTATTATCAAATTGAAAAAAAAAACAGTGGCGTATAATAATTTTTATTGAAATATTACAACACCCTGTATATGCTAATTAGAAAGATATACATAATATGGCATAACATTTATTTTGTATTTTATATACTATGTGCAGAGACCTTTTTTATACTGTTTTTGATGTATCTTTTTAGTTAGTAACTATGACACGTTCTACGTTTGTTGTTAGAACTTGTATGATAACCAATAAATTAATAAATGACTACCAATCTATTTATCTATAAAAAAACTTAATCAAAAACTTAATTCGAGCAACAAAATGATTTATATCCAGGTATTATAAAAATATTTTAACTCACTAACCACTATCTAGGCAGTCTAATTAATGATTTATGGAAGATCGTTTCTGTTAGGAACTCTACTATCTTCTACGTGGTCTAAAATATTAGGCATAGGAAATTGAATGTTTGGTTGGTGGCGGGCATAAGCTAAAAACAATACTACGCTAGCAACATGGCAACACATTCAACAGTTCTCGCACCCGAACCCCGAACGACAAGTACAGTAATATTCCAAAATAGGTTGTCTCTCAGCAACATTAAAACTTATAAATTATTGGCACTTTACAGTATTACGATGACGCGATTTAACTCGAATCCGTACAAGTTGTAAATCATTTAATCTAGAATCATATTCAAAGTAATTATTACCCTTTATAGTGTTATCTTGACTATAAGAACGTGAAAGTCTTAATTGAAATACACCAAAAGTTATGTTCCTTAAGTAATCAATGTTTTAAATTGGAAAATGTGGAATCTGATTTTCGTCAAGAGCTTCCCAAGCTCCATGTCTTCTTAATAACCCGTCAGCTTCGACTCTCTGTTGAATTACATGCTTCTCGGTATTTTAAAAGAATTTCTCGAGCCAAATCCTCTGTTGCATCTTGCATATTAATCGTTAAATGATATTTATTAATTATTGCACAAGCAATACTTAAAAAGTCTTTAAGATGCGGAATGTTTGCATTTGGTATCTGGTCTCGAAAAATTTTAAAAATCATTTTAATGTGCCCATTTCGAGACTCAACTATCCAGCGACATTTTGTAATCAGCCTTGATGAATTAGCTTTAGCAGTTGTTAGCTGCCTTCTTCGACCAAGATGAGCCGGCATTTCTACTTGAATACCAATACCTCTTAGAAATTCTTGAGGGTCCCTATAGCCTCGGTCCAAGACAAATATATCTCCTTCCTGAAAATAATGCCTTAAAAGCTCATTATCGTTGTTGTATTCATGTAGCAGCATACTGGCGTCATTATTGGCTGCGTCCGAGAAGTAAGGTCCATGTATACTTAAAATATACCCATCGGGAGCAACGATCAAGGCTGGTTTTAACAAATGATATGATTTGTGAACACAAAAAGACTTTCTCAAAACTTTAAAATTACTGCTTTTTTGAATTTTCATATAAGTAGCGTCTATAAATTCAATAGCTCTAGGTGTATTAGGTTGAGGATTATAAAGTTCATTCGAAAAAATAGTTATATGTTCCCTGATAAATTGCTCTCTGGTAATGTGATTATAGCCCAGATTAAATGGAACAAAATTTTCCATTAAAGACCTTGTCACTTTTGATATTACGAGGCTTGTGGACTGGCGACTAGAATATGAAAATATAGCTGCCGGAAAGTCCTTGTCTAAGTTTACACAGAAGACACATAAGATTCTTTTTTGAAATTGTCCTTCTCCGGTCATACATTTCTACACTATCACATCTCTCAAAATTGTCTCTGAACTGTTCTTTTGACAGCGACGTTAACGCGTTGAATTAATTTTCACTATAATTGTCTTCGTTTTCAAACTTAGAAACAGTTTTAACATTGCCTCGTAGACACGTAAGAAAAGCTGTTAGTTCTATACCTTTTAATTCAACGGGCCTTGGAATAGACTTAAGTTCAATTTGAACGAGACCTAGTATCAAACCATTATCATCTAAGTGATTAGGACATACCCTTGTTCCTTCAGGAGGACAGGAATAAAAATAGCCCGTTTGATATAAATATCTACTCTTGATTTAAGTGAGATTCTATGAAAAGTTTCCTGATTACATACAAAACAACAACGAGTACTATGCTTAAAAATCACTTTTAAACTGTGGGATCGGGATCGTCTTCATAATATGCTCGAATTTCCTCTAGTACACTATTACTACAGTTTAAACATATTCGAGTGTTTTGGTCAATATTTAGTTCATGAAGTCTTAATTCTTGTCTTCTCTTTCTGAAGTTTGGCTACATACTTACTTAACACCCTGTACATTTTTATGCCCCGTAATTATTTTACCCCCCTGTATAATGTTAGTAGTTTTTAAGCATAAACACACGCTTTTGTTTTATTTCTCTTGTCTAAATAGCATTATATTTAATTAGAAGTGAATTTTTTAATATAAATGGAATTTTACTAGTTCAGACGAGATATTTTTTAACACCCTGTATCTCTAAAACTAGTCATAGGATTAAGTTGGGCCAATGATAACTTTTTATCCAGAGGTTAAAATCTACAACATACTAAAATTTTATCAAATTTGACCGCGAGCCAAAATCCCATATAAGTGTGCGGGGTCCTTTAACACCATAATTCTGTTGTGGGATTCAGTAACATGGTGGGTAGTATGGGTAGTGCTGCTCCTAGAGTCGGATACCGCAGATAACAAGTATTAGTGTGTAGACTTGGAATATCATACTAACGGTAATGACCCTTTAGGATGGCAAAACGTGCTACACAGGAAGAAAACTGTAAAAATTTTACACGAAAAATTGTCTTTGAATGGGCGATAATATCTCTGACGTGTAAAGTATCATAGGCGTAGCTAGCTTATGCACTCTGGGAAGGGGGGGGGGGGGGGGGACTTGGGCTCCCGGGTCACCAGGGGTGGCTCAGACGGTGAGGCAGATTATTTAATATTTCAGAGGTATTTCCGACGGCGGATCACTTTCGCGTGCCACGCCCAATTTTCACCCAAAATTCGTTAAAATCGTTAAAAATCAAAAAGTTCGTGGGGTCCCTTGTAAACAATATATTTATATTTAAAAATAAAGAGAAAAGGGAAAACGAATAAAAAACATAAACGTATGATGATTAATGTTATTTAAACCAAAGATCAAGCCAGTTTTCCCATAGCTATGAAGGATTCAAAGTATATAGTGATTTTGTTTTTAAGTAAAAATATATAAAATATTTTAAAAGTTGCCTGCTAAATTTTGCAGTTTTGTACTCAGCCAAAAAGCGAAACGCAGCAAACGATGTTGAGTTGAGAACGTAACGCGAGACTTGGCCGGGTTCAGTATTCAGTAGCACAGTCAGTAGAACAATCAAATGAGAAGGAATCGCGTGTTAAGTGGGAGAGGGCATCTTAATAGTCCAGGGGTACTGTCACTCTCGGTGTCATTTCGTCATTTCTGCACAAAATTAAATATTGCGATTTGGTGTACACTAAAAATTACCTAGATCATTTATGGGAGAGCTAATTTTTTTTCAGGGAGGGCTAAGCCCCCCCCCCCTCCTAGCTATGGATATGTAAAGTGTGTACAGGAAGCCTTTACACCCAACACTCATCAATCCATTAGTTCATTTAACATTCATTAATTTTTTTAAGCATGAAAATATCAAATTCCTAAATCGCTTATGTACAAAAATTAAAAATTTATACTCTCTTTGTGGACGCGCAATATCGTCCACCAATACGAAATCATGTCCAAAGTTTTATGCCCCAGTACCTCTTGGCGTTAGCCTGGGTTAGTCAAATGATAATCTTGCATGCATGTTCTCTTCCAGAAACTGTGTATTCCTTCCTCTCCGTGTAAAAATTCGTCCGCCACTTGCAAATAAAATAAACGTGCATTGATCCAAAAACAATCATCTACTTCATTCTGCTATTCCTCACTTAGCATGAACTTGGACCCACTGCCTCAGCACGATAAGTAGCCTGTAAAACAAAGCAAATAGCGGCTTTGAGATTTGAGAGCATCAAGATCTGACTCATGCAATTTTTTCGTATCGTCCTAGTTGAAATCCCTGAGCAAGTTGCCCCCTGAAAATTGACGATAATTTTGGTCTAAAACGGAGTTTTATCCACAATATCGAAACATAATTATTGCACTAGACGCGCGTTTCGCTAACCATGTAAGCATCATCAGGAGATGATTAAAATTAATCATCTTCTGATGATGCTAACATGCGCGTCGAGTGCAATAATTCAGATCCGGTATTGTGGCTAAAACTCCGCCTTAGTGCATTTTGCCTAAGGTTCCCAACCCCAACATAGATAATTTTGGAGACATTTATTGTTGCTCGACGTCTTATGGTCCGAAGGATCATGCGATCCTTCATTCGACATATCTTACGAACTCTTCCGCAATGGACTATGGACCTCCTTCAGTTTAATTTCATTTCTTATCAATTCCATTATATCGCACTATCTTCAAAGGTCTGCCTTGATGCTTCCTGATTTTATATTAAGATTATAAGTTGGTATTATTCCTTCCAGAATTTTGCTAAAAGTACCTCAATATATTTCTTAGCTCATTTTGCCATTTTAAACTTTAAAAAGAAGTTTTGAATCTGTAGATTTTATTGGCAGAAAATAAAACGCCAAAATTTCCCGTGCAACGTGAATCATAGAAAATTTACCCGAAATGATGTTTCAGAATCTAAAAAGCTGGTTAAATTCCGTTAACCCGTTTTCCAATTATATAATTTTAAAATGTTACCATCAGGACCTTACCACACACAGGAACTCTTTTTTGTATGAATTTACAGCAATCTGAAAATAGGACTAAAAGCTGCTTTTTCTGAAGTTTTTGTTGACAAGATTATTTGATATTTAAAATAAATTTTTTCAATGCTGTAAATCGAGTGTTTTCGAAAAATTTACAAAAAATATCAAATTATTCTGGTATCTACTGGCTTACAAATTATCCTTGCTCGGAACCGATTAAATCTGTGATATTTAAATTTTATTTAGAGGTGAGGACATTACAATGAATTTCAATATTTATTATGAAGTTACTTGTTCCAAAAACATAGGGTGTTGATTCATTAAATTAAATGAGGTAATAATTGGTAAATCATTTAAAAATAATACAAGTATAGATGCTAGATACATACAATTGCAATTTCTATAGTTCAAAGCAGATAAAAATACGGATAAATATATGTAAAAAGTACGTTTATCTGAACGAATATATTATAAGCCTTAAAATTTTTAGAAGCTGCCGTGGAAAAGAAACTGAATCTCTCGAACTAATAAGTAGACATGTATCTACTACCAGGAAGAGATATTTTGCACAATAATGATAACGACAAGAATTATTACAATGACACAAATGTCTACAATCATGGACATCTAATGATAAAAACTAAATATCCCTTCAAACATTTTGGACGAGGTCGTGTTTTATTCTCAAATGGTCAATAGCAAAAAGAAAATTTGATCAAACGAATAATATGCCAATTATGTCAGAACCAACAATATGCAAACTATAGGAGAGACTAAATAAAATAAGTTCCAAAAGTACATGGAAGTTCGGGGATTAAAAAAAACGGTGTGTGCTTAAGACCACACGACAGAAGTAAAAACTTCAACAAGGCGAGATTAATATTATAAAATACAAATATTTGTTTGTGTTCTACTTATATTCATAAAATAATAATCATATTTGCTCCAGATTATTTGGTTTGCCAGTAATAAAATATTAAGTGGTTATGTATCGTATCCAAAATTGTGAAAAGTTTAAACTCAACTAGATTACCCTGTATAAAAGGCATCATCATTGCCAAAGTATCCTTTAATACAGGTTTTGGCGTAGGCTCTGGTCAAATAATCGGCTCTTCGTTTTCCAGAAAAAATAAACACGTCCATTTTTTTACCTAAAAATCGATGTTTTCCATTCCATTCCCTTTTTTAAAAACATAAACTCACAAAAAAATACTTGATATTTTCTGATTTTCGGCAATTTCAATAGGATTCAGAAGATCGTCAAAAGGTATCTGTCCAGAAAAGTTCATTAAAATTGGTTAATTATATCTTGCAATAACGGAAAATTTTGTAAAATCGTACATTTGGCGTAATAACTTGAAAACGAAAAATCGTATCCCCAAAAATACTCGACTGCCCACAAGTGTTGCCTAAAAACGGGTCAAATCTTAAATTTTCACACGCAGCTGTTATCGAGGAAAATCATGTTGACGTCACGCGTGACGGCTCAGTTTCATTCAGTACTAAGGAAAATAGTGCTGATCGCGCCTAAATAAGTTTTCAATTTTCCTGACTGGCTTTTACTCGCCTGGCTGAAGTCAACGTCTACTTTACCAGAATGAGCATCACCTAACTGAGCGTGACGGCTCAATCCACTTCAAAAAATGAGGCGAAAAGCTCAAAGGGCATCAATTTAGCAACTGTTTATCAAATACGCCAAATAGGTGGAATTAGATCGACACAAATGATACATTAGTTCAAGAACAATTAAAATATTATCTATGACATTTACCAGGAATATCAATGGACGCGATGGAAGCAACCAGAATTCAGATATATCAGAGTCAGCAATATAGTATATTCTGAATCTGATACCAACTAATTTAAACTTTGAATGCGCGTGCAGAAAATACGTGCTCAAATATTATAATTTGATTTAATGCTGAGGAATAAAGTGTGAAAAAGACTGAATTAAAAATGAAAAACTAGAATAGACATTATTTAATTGAATTGAATGCAGCTCCACATGGTGTTATGGTTACTACGTGTGTGGTCGAAATAAGAAGGTGTACCATCTTGCTGAAAAGGTATGGATCATGGTTCGTCAATAGCTATTATTTGTCCGAGGACTGGATCACCAGTATTCTAGAGCAACTCCAGATATATTTTCCCATCAAGATTTCCAGGTAAGAAATGGGGGCTAAATAAGAGATATCCGTAAATACCCTCCTAAACGTTTTATTTTTGTGCATGGTGCTTATGTACGTCATGAAAAACTTTGGGATTTTAATCTGACCAATATCTGACCAAGATTTATTGACAATGCCGTTAATGTAAAATGAACATTCACCCGAAAAACAGATGTCGAACCGTCATTTCAAGGAGTTGGAATTGGCGATCAAAATGATCGTCGTTTAATTCTTGAACTAATATTTCGTTTTAGGCTCCCTGAATTATTGTACGTGACACACATGACTACATGACCAAAATTAGCAAATTCTCTCCCCTGATCCCTTTCAAATATCCTCTTTTTATTCCCATTGATCCAGTATCGTCCAAGTTGGCATTCAGTTGTAATACATAAACATCGGGCGTATTTTTTCACAGGATGTCGTTCGTTAAACATAATTGCGGTTACTCCGGCACTGTCGTTATTTCCATATAAAATGCTGATCGTTTCTACCACTTCTACCATCGAAAAAATATTTTGATTTTACTGAAAATTTATAATTGATTTAATATAATTCTAAGGTGTTTCAAAAAATTCACGTTGAACAGTGTTGCTCTTTTTAAGAAAACCCAAGGAAAATTAGAAGAGACATTATATAAATTAGAGGTGGTGCTTAAATAAACACTTTTCAATTGAGTCGTTTACTCTTCGAACTCCCATTTCGTTATTAATGAAAATTGAAAATATTGACCCAAAATTTTAGGGCCATATAGTATTTGATGAAACCTTCAAAAAGTGGTATCGCGATATCATTTTCCCCTATTTGAAGCTCTGGGTTTGCCCTTCCTCCCGCGAGGAAGTTGAAGCTACTTAGATGAAAAGGTGAATTATATTTCCCCCTCGAATCAAAACTTCACGAATCCAAGCGTTTTACCACATCTCCAAAACGAAGTGCAAAATTTCTGTGGGACCACTAACTCAAACTAACCTTGACTTGGTCTTCCTTCTGAATTAGTTTGGTCCATCTTTTCCTTACACTATCTGACTATTTTCAGCATAAAAGAACCAATATATAAATCAGAATTCATATATTTAATTAACGTACTCAAATTATATCTAGTAAAAGATCAGCTCATTTTCTATAATACTTATGGTTCTCTGCGCGCATACTCACTTAAACTGATAATATTTCATATTTCAATAATTTTTATAACATAATATACCAGTTTATTCAGTTTTTTCGAAAAATAAAGAAAAATTTACCAATGCCAGTCCCGCAACGAAATCCCGGAATTGATGATCCTTTTCAATTTTTTTTTTCACTATGCGTGTTTTATACTAATATTATGATTACTTAGATGTATTAATTCAAATTAAGTGTATTTAAGGTATTTCTCAACATACCTTTTTTAAGTAATTTATTGAAAATTAAAATAATAATTACATTTCCTTTTTGCTGATCAAAAGGCAGGGAGACAATCATATAATTTGCACCTCGATTTTAAGTATTTAAAAAGTAAATCTGGGAAAACCCTCGGACCCGTACATTAATGATTTTAGGGAGATAATTTTTTATTGTATTCGCAACCCTTCAACTTCAACCCCTAAGTAAGAATGACATTTACCACTAAAAATTTTGATATGACAGCTTATCAAAATCTGTGGGAAAAAGGTTTTAAGTTAATTAATAATTATTATAAGAATTACAGGATTCAAAATGAAAGACTGACGTGCTTTAAAAGTAAGATAACACTTCATCATTTTCACGGGGGTGAATTCCACCCTCGAATTGGAATCAGTAGGTGTCCTTATTTGTAATGTTTTTCTTTAAAAAGGTAAGTAGGAAAAAAAGTGTTCACTTACGTTCCTGATCAGTTTATTAAATGCTAAAAATGACCGCCATTTACATCCATCCAATAAAATACATTTTCTTCAAAGCGTTTTATAACGTTACGCAACATTTCGGATGTAACTTGGTAGAATTCATGAACTATACCATACGATTTCGCAGATCATACAATGATTCAGAGCAGCATAAATTTTGGACCTCAGATCAAGCCATATAAAAAAGTTTATTTGGGTAAAACAGAGTGACCTTGGTGGCAAGTAAATATGACCCCTTCTTCCAATAAAGCCTATAGTTTTCATCTAAAAATTGACCTAGTAGTTGGTGGAAATGAAGAAGTGCACCACCTCGCTGATAAATTATGGTTTCATGGTTCGTCAATATCTATTATTTGTCTGATGACTGAATGAACAGTATTCTTCGGCAAATCCAGATATATTTTCTCACCAAGATTTCCTGGAGAGAATGGGGGTCAAATGAGTGATATCCGTAAATACCCTCCTAAACGTTTTATTTTTCGCTATGCTGCGTATGTACGTGATGAAATACTTTGAGATTTTAATCTGACCAATATCTGACCAATACCTATTGACAATGCCGTTAACGCAAAATGAACATTTTCCGAGAAACAGATGTCGAACCTTCATTTCAAGGAGTTAGAGTTGGCGACCAAAATCTTCAACGTTCAGGTAACGAACTAATTCTCTGAAAGAAAGAATTCTGTTTTATCTTAGAACTCTCTGGATTGTTGTACGTGACACACCTTGGACAAATTCCTAGAAGTAAGCGTAGGA
The DNA here is from genome assembly GCA_016904865.1 of Pissodes strobi. Lineage (NCBI taxonomy): Eukaryota > Metazoa > Arthropoda > Insecta > Coleoptera > Curculionidae > Pissodes > Pissodes strobi. Next base: position 103,359 of record MU182482.1, on the reverse strand, counting down.
TCCTAAAATAGCAACTTCTCTCCCCTCATCCATTTTATACATTATCTTTTTATTTCCCATTGATCCAGTATCGTCACATTTGGCATTCAGTTGTAATATATAAACATTGAGTTTATTTGTTCTCAGTATGTCGTTCGGCTACTCCGGCATTGTCGCTATTTCCATAAAAAATATTTCTACCCTTTCCACCATAGAATATAGGATTATGATTTTACTAAAAGTTAACAATGGATGTAATATAAATCTAAAATTCACATTGAACTCATTAAATCGGACACACAATTGTGCCTTTTTTAAGAAACCCAAAGAAAGATTAGAAGAAACATTGTTTAGACTAGAGTTGGGATTTAAGTAAACACTTTCTTCTTTACTCTTCGAACTCTCATTTCATCATGAATGAAAATATTGACCCCAAATTTTACGGCCATAAAGTATTCCACGAAATCATCAAAAGGAATTAGCCTTTATCCAATTATAATGATTGTATCAATATTTTTCCAGCTACATAGGCCATCCTTTCGTTATCTGGAAAACACTTAGGACAATTGATTTATAATATACAAACAACCATCTCGTGATGCGAAACTTCAACTGCAAGAAGTCTTTTACACCTTGTTAACCATAAATAATCAAAAGCTATGAAAAATTGCTTAATATTTGGGGTATTTTACTATTTTGATTTGTATTTGATTTGCCTCATATTGTGCTTTTGTTATTTCTAAAAATCTCTTTATGGCAGTCAGAATCGCTAGATTTTCTACCTTTCCATTAGAGCCTGAAATATCTAACTTTTCCAGTCAAAAGCTAAGCTTAACATATAACTGAGTCGTAAACTAAACCGCTTTCAATACGTTTTAGCCTGTCCTTATATAATATATTTTTAAGAATTCTGAGCAGCGCTGATCGGAAAGTGTACGGAAACTGTTCGAAACGGGTGTATAATGTCCATCTACTATTATTTGTATGTAAGTGGAATAGTGTAGTATACATATAGTAAAAATCAACTTTCACTGATACATTAAAGGGCAGATGTGTTTTCTCGTTCTTGGAATGATATCTAATTTCGAGGGATCTATGGCGATCCATAATAGTTAGAATTGCCTGTATATGGGTGCTGGTTTACATATATATTTAGATTCCGAATTCCAATCACGTTCCAATAACCGCTACTTTAGCGTTATAATACCGCTTGAATACACTTTAATAGAAGTCTAATGATACGGTATAATTGTCTTTGACGATGACTGAACTCCCTAATAGAATCGAACACATTTAGTCGCTATTATATCCAGCATTATAGAATGGCTTGCTTTGAGTATCAATATCGTAACATTAAATAACCATAATATATTATCGCTTGGATATCGGTTTTCGTAAATAATTCAAAAGCCAAGTGTTATTATATTATTTTCAATCGAATAATTTAAAAAATAGTTTTGGTATAGATTAGAGGGGACTTTTCTAGTAGTTGGAAAATATGTTTGGTCTTGTGATAATGTTGTGATATTTATTTGTTTATATAATAATTTAAAGAGTATAGCAATTCTTATCATATTCAGCCACTTAAAAACTGATAAATTTTAATCTAGATATGTTTTTATTTATAATAATCTGTGCGACAAATATACGAATCTATGATTCAAAATACACTAGCATGCTCAGTTTTTGCGATAAGAGAGTGGCTTCGTAAACAAAAATTGAACTTTTTTGAGAATAAAGGTATATTTTCTAAACGTATAAATGCTCATTTGAATATGGCGAGAATATGCTTAAATCATTAAAAAAAGAATATCAACTTTTTACGTAGTTAAAACTGTTGCGTATAGTTAACATATATTTATCGATATCGAAAACTATAGCATTTGCCTCAGATTTTGTAGTACTCTACAGTTTACATTTTATTAAAAAATTACGAATTGAGAAAGGATTAATGGTTTTCAAAAACAATATCTAAAGATCATTTGTATTGCAGCATGAATGACGTTAATCTTCTTAACCTCATAAAAAGTGTAGGTAGGTATAGCAAGGGTCCACAGATTTGTTCTAAATTGTTTAAAAATTTTGCTTCGCATATCGAAGCAAAATTTTGAAACACATTTGACGTAATAATGCGAGGTAGGAATATCGGATCTCCTCAAAAACATATCTACCGAAAAAAAAAACATAAATTAACTGTGACAAAATTTTTTGGGCGCGCATGAGCTTTTGAAGCTGTTCCGAATCCTTTTGAAATTGGGGAAAATCGGAAAATGAGGAGATTTTTTTGGGGCTTGTATATCTTTGACAAAGGGATTACTTTGGGTTGTTCTATTGCCAAATAATTTGCGATGATCGGTAAAACTAAGAGACATTTCCATAGGAATTTCTAGGAGGAAGATTCTCTAAATACTTCTCAAAATTATCGGGATAATGTACAGGGTTATTCATTATATTTTGACACCCACCTGCAGCCGTAAGTAATGGTAAAACAAAAAAAAAACTTTAATTCAAAAGTTGTGTGGTTTTTTATATATTATCTTTTAGAAATGTCAAAAGAAAAAAATTGCCTCCTCAAATGTCAAAAAACCGCATAACCTTAATTTTTTTAAATAGAACACCCTGTATATTATTGCATATTTGGATTGTGCGTAACAGTCTAGATATATTTCATGAATAATGTCCTATACATATCCCTAACAGGTTTTGAAATATTGACAGTTGAAAATCGACCATTTACCAAGTTTGACAGCCTGTAAATTCAAAACGGCTAAAGATAGAACAAAACGGTTTACACTTTCCTATATTGGTTTTTCATAAGCTATCGTATGACACTAACTTTAGAATTAGCCGGAGGTTAAAGAATCACGGATAAATTTAACCTCTGGTTAAATAAAAGGTTAGTGTCATACGACAGCTGATAAAAAAACCAGTATAGGAAAGTGCAAACTGTTTTGTTCTATCTTTAGCCATTTAGATTTAACAAGCTGTCAAACCTGGTAAATGGTCAATATTTCAAAAACCGTTAGAGATAGGTATAGGACATTATTCATGAAATATGTCTAGACTTTTTCGCACAATTCAAATATGTAATAATATACAGGGTGTTTCATTTAAAAAAATTAAGGATAAGAGGTTTTTTGACATTTGACAGGCAATTTTTTTCTTTTGACATTTCTAAAAGGTAATATATTAAAAACCATACAACTTTTGAATTTAAGTTTTTTGTATTACCTGTGATTACGGCTGCAGGTGGGTGTCAAAATATAATGAATAACCCTGTACATTTCAAGGGAAATGTAATGACATCGATTTCAAGCTCAAAAATATAAAGTTTTTTTTTTGTTGGCGAAATCTATTTTTTTATTTCGAAAAATCCGAGATAATTCGATCGGAAATTTAGAGGAGAAAAACCAATTAAATGCTTCTCTGTTTTGAAAGTGTCGGGAAAATGGACTTTTGAGGGAAAATGTAGAACATTCATCGATAGGTCAAAAAAATCAACGTTTTTAGGTTTTTCTTTGGAAAATAAGTTCCTTATAGAAAAATCGACTATTTGACGAGAATTTTCTAAAAAAATTGTACAAGAAGACACTTTAGAAATGATCATACATTTTATACAGAGTGAGCTAGCTGAATTTAAACTGTTCGCAAGTTTTGACACGACACCTCATAATATAATATTTTATTATTGGAAAACCTAGTAATCTGGAGCAAATTTTTGCCTTTTGAAGCTTTCACTGATATCTTAAGCACATACCGTTTTCCATCTCAAAAAGCATTCGCTATTTTGAAAAACAGTGCCACCCGTCAATTATGTTTATTTTTTTTACATGGTATCTTTACTTTGAAAGGATAACACCATGGGCTGAAAAATACCCTATATTGAAAAATGCTGAGATTTCCTTACACCAGAGTGTTAAGTCTTGGCAACATCTGGTCTTTGGGCGTAAGAAAACCATGAGAAAAGTAAGTTGAAAAATCTGTATTCGAAGAGGTTAAAACAATCCTTTACATTAAAATAATTTTGATTTACAGTTTTGGAAAACGGGAAGATATGATAACTTTATTTCATTGTATGTATAGTAAGCGCTTGGCTACCACTCTCTAGATCCAATGGCACCACTCCGCGAGGCCGAAAAAGAAATGTAAAAAATGTATAGAAAAACCTAAAAATGTCTTTACATGAAAATATTGAAATAGCTTGGCTACTATTTAGTCATAAGCTATAAGAGCAAACCTTGTTTGTAAAGAGTTATCCATTGTAACATATAACAGATAGTATAGTGTATAGATATCGTCTCAATATTTTTAAGAACCTAGTAAAGCGAATAGTAACAAATAGACTTTATGACTGACACGCTTTTAGTTTATTTAGAATACTCCTCTCTCCAAAATGATAGGTATACTACAATAATTCTATGAACATATTCCGTTCCATCAGCCTCGAGTTCATGTAGTTCAAGCAAAATATCTTCAGGGAAAATAAATGGTTTAACAGAACAATGTTTTTGCAATTATTGGTGAATATTTGACAGTTCTATTTTGTATCAATTTATTGGTGTTTATTAAGCTAACTTTGGTATCAACTTATAATCAGCAAGTTTACTAGAAAATATTATATATCCGCCTATCACGAATATATATTTACATAATTAAAGTCAATATAAAGTATCTAGCTATGATATCACAATTTTATATGATCGATAATGATAGATTAAACGACTTACCTGTAAGGAAGTTCAATCTTCATTATACGATTAACCACGTTCGTATAGACCACCATGTAGTTACGCCTCTGTCGCTCGAAGGTGTCACTGATATCAAAGCAAAAATTTTTGCTGACCCATAATATGTAACAGCCCGATACAGATCCTCAATACGTTTGAAGTACAAATCTGATAATGTTCTAAGGGTCAATAACATTGGGAGGGCGGGATGGTCTATACGAACATGGTTAATCGTATAATGAAGATTGAACTTCCTTACAGGTAAGTCGTTTAATCTATCATTATACTTCTTAACCACGTTCTACTAGACCACCATGTAGATGTTTAAAGCCACCTGTATCAGATTTGTAAGCATATATACATTCCTATAGACAAGTAAAGTAAACCGGTCTATGAGTTTCTTATTATAAATATTATTAAACTCAGACTTCAGAACATTCGTAAAACAGTCTTATATTCAATAATAGACTATTATCAAATTAGCAAACTAAATTTTAATAAATCTGGATAAATTCAGTTATGAAGATATTTCAGACCCTAGTTTAAAAGTCTTAAAAGGTGTATTTAACGACATAACCTTAACAATAAAACAGTGACATAAGTACCTATTTAACTTAATAGTAACCCATTACAACTAGATAACCTACTTTTGAAAAACAATTTCTTCTGCAATTTTCTTTAACATATCTGTTATAAAATTTTACAATGTATTTGATTTCTCTGTCCATCCAGCGGCATTTCTGATGCACTTAATATTAGCACCAGCGCGAAACACTGCTGAAGTGGTAGCATGTCTAATACTGGGCGCCCTAAACACCGAAACATCTATTCTATTAAGCCAGTTAATATTATTTTGAGAACAAAATATCCACCACTTTTGATAAGTGCAGTCATATTGCTTCAATGTATTATCGCTAAGAGAAGCAATAAGTGTAGGGATTGCTTCTTCGGCGATTCCTCTCTTCATGAATGCTTCCCCGATAACGTTCCTGCAACCAGGATAATGTTGGGCCATATCGGGTGACTTTTCCTAATTGGAGGAAGTGCAAGATCAGGCCTTGGCTTAAAATATATTGGCTTACCTGTTAAACATTCCATAAAGAATGGATACCTAGGCTGATTTTTCCATAATGGTACCACAAAAATACCTTCAGCTCTATCAAAAATTAATTTCTTAATTGGCTTCAAAATCAAGAGAAACGGTGGAAATGCATAAAAGTTAAGATCGCTCCAAGATATTGAAAACGCGTCAACTGCTATTGAACCTGGATCTGATCTCCACGAAACATAGTAGTAACATTTTGTGTTTGCATATGAAGCAAACAAATCTACAGATGGTTTTCCTAAACGTTCTGCCCTATTGCACAAGAAGTATTCGGTTTCTATTTCAGTAGATCTAGACTCGTAATCCGCTTTATTGTTAGCAGATTTAATGTAGGAAGCAAATATGAAAATATTTCTATTTTCGCACCACTCCCAAATGACTTTGGATAGTACAGCCCGAGAATAACAACCGTAGAGAAGCGACAACATAAATCCCGCTCAAAAATTTGGAGTGGGAGGTAAACCGGCTAACTGTCATCTCCACGTGCTTGGCAGTTTAGTTTAGTCCGAGATTTGTTTAGTACAGTCGTCGACGACAAAATTTTTGCGTTATTGCTAGTTTCCTTTGGTTTATTATTGAAGTGACTTCTTAAGCGAGGGTAAAGTCAGAAAAAATTTGACGCTTATCAAATTGAAACGCTTTTCAAAGTGAAATGCCCCTTTAATTAAGCATGTTCCAGTATAGCTAGAGGGCTGAAATTTTTAGAACATGTAGCCGGGGTAAAATGACGATCCTGGATGAAAACTGGCCCCCGTACACCCGTATCACGGGGTCATCAGTGGTGTGGGAATTATACCCCCACCTCCCCGGATATTAAAATTGATTATAACGTATCGGAACCGGTTCTAATGACTAAAATAAGTTGAGACTAAGTGAAACTATCCGAAAGTTGATTCGACAAATAACCCAAGTTAACCAAATCTATTGAAATTGATTATAACTTATCGGAACCAGTTCAAATGATTAAAATAAGTTCAGACTAAGTGAAACTAACCGAAAGTTGAATCGACGACTAACGCAAACCAACCAAAACTATTAAAATTGATTTTAACGTATCGGAACCGGTCTGGATGTAAAAAGTCAATCAGTTACACGTAATAACATATGTTGAAAGAAACAAATAATTATGTAGGTATACAGGGTGTCCGGAAATAGCATCGCCAAATTACAGAGGGTGATTCTACATAAGAAAACATAAACATTATTTCATATGAACATGGGTCCGAAAATGCATAGTTTCCAAGGTCAAACATTTATAAAAAATCAGTTTTTTGTTAATATCTTAAATAATATTTTACTGATTTTGTCGAAATTTGGCAGGGTTATCTGTAGTAATAAGGGGCTCATTTAGTCTTAATTAAATATAAAACGTAGGCGTCCCGGAGGGCATCATACCGAATATTATTGACAAAAAAAGTGTGCGTCGCTGACTTTTTCAAACATTTATATTTTTTTCGTATTAAGCAACTAAAAATACAATATTTTTGATTTTCGAGTTGTTTTCGTATCTTGCTTCGTTTTCGATAAAAAAAATAAAAACCGGTTTATTACATTTCCAAACTTTTTTGATAAAATCGATATTTTTATTTATATCTTAAATATTCTCTTACCAATTTTGTTGAAATTTAATAGGGTTATCTGTAGTAATAGGCGGCTCATTTAGCCTTAATTAGATTAAAAATATAATGTTCAGTGGCGTCCCGGAGGCATCATACGGAATATTAATGACAAAGAAATGTGCACCACTGACTCTTTTAAACATTTGATATTATTTTCGTATTAAGCAGCTAAAAATACAACAATTTTGTTTCTTGAATTGTTTTCGTATCTTGCTGCGTTTTCGAGAAGAAAATAAAAACCAGCTTATTACATTTCTTTAGGGCACCAAATTCTACATCAAACGCTGTAATAAACTGGTTTAATCTCTGTTCTCGAAAACGAAGCAAGATGCGAAAACAATTTAAGAAACAAAAATGTTGTATTTTTAGTTGCTTAATACGAAAAAGATATAAAATGTTTAAAAGAGTCAGTGGCGCACATTTATTTGTCAATAATATTCGGTATGATGCCCCCAGGGACGCCACTGGACATTATATTTTTAATCTAATAAAGGCTAAATGAGCCGCCTGTTACCGCAGATAACCCTATTAAATTTCATCAAAATCGGTAAAAGCATATTCAAGATATAAATAAAAATATCGATTTTATCAAAAAAGTTTGGAAATGCAATAAACCGGTTTTTACTTTTTTTATCGAAAACGACGCATGATACAAAAACAACTCGAGAATCAAAAATATTGTATTTTTATTTGCTTAATACGAAAAAAATATAAAGTGTTTGAAAAAGTCAGCGGCGCACACTTTTTTTGTCAATTATATTCGGTATGATGCTCTCCGGGACGCCACTGGACTTTATATTTTTAATCTAATTACGGCCAAATGAGCCCCTTACTACTACAGATAACCCTGCTAAATTTCAACAAAATCAGTAAAATCATATTTATGATATTAACAAAAAACTGATTTTTTATAAAAAGTTTGATACCCTGTATCTTGCAAACTATGCATTTTCGGACCTATGTCCATATGAAAAAATTTTCATGTTTTTTTATGTAGAATCACCCTCTGAACTTTGGCGACGCTATTTCCGGACACCCTGTATACGAATATGTCATGATGGATATATTGTTGTAATATCATTGTAATATGTCAAAATGTATGTTAAAATATTGTAAATTCATTCCTTATTAAAATACGATTATGTCAATCAAACGTTTTACGAAAATGTCAAATGTGGCAGATGAATATATTCGTAAATATTTCCCTTATCATATCAGATATCGAAAAAATTGTTTAACAAAAAATTTGTATTTTTCGATGCTCTATCATTTGGAAATAAAATATGACACGTACTACTGTCACATTTGACAGTTACAGCAGTCAAGTTTGTTCATATTAATCTGACATATGCCAACATACATTGTTCACACTTTGACATATTTCAGTATTACATTTTGACATATATTATATGTCTAAATTATTCATTAAATATATATTATTATGACGATCTTCTTAAATTAACCCATTGTTTTATGCTAAATGTTTGTGTAAATGTGAATATGCTTAACCAATATTTCTCTGTCTTATCAATTGTATAGTATTACGCTGTATTTTAGGCGTTTTTCTTCCACCTGCACTAAGTACACTTTTTGCGCCAACCCTTTTTCTTTCTCCAGTGAACTTGCACTGAGTATCATTTAGTGCAGCACTTTCTCCACCGACTATTTTGTTGGTGTACGTTGGTGCAAGATGGTGGGACAATGGCGAACTGGCGGAAAAATAGTAAACAAATCAAAACTTAACATACAGTTTTGTTAAGCTGTTGCTGTCCAAGGCCCAAGACAATTTTGAAAGAAAATCATGAAAAAGACAATAATACTTTGCGATCACAAGGGTGAGATGGCTTTTTCTTTCGCTGCTGCACGATTATTTGGTGGAGCTACACTGACGTACACCAAGTGTAGTTGGTGTAGGTGAAAGAAAAACACCTTCTATATGATAAAAATCATATTTGAACTTGACACATGAAAACAATGAAAATATGTTATAAAAGAACACGATATATGCTTCAAATATATTTCCAATTATCTATGGAACAATGACAGTTGGAATAAATTGGTTTGTGCCAAAAAATATGTTTTGAATTTCTCTACAATATATCTTAATACTTTTTTTCGATAGGACCTTTAATAACAAAGTTATTTCGAATAAATCGTCAATGAATCAAACTTTTTCGGTTTCCTATTGTATTTCATTCATTTTTTCTCACTTAATTATGAACTAAATAGAAAAAAAATTAATTTTTTTGTGAATTACCGATTTTTTATTTAGAAGAATTCGAACCTTTTTCAAAAACATTATGAAAAAGCGGTGCAGACGCATGTCTGCATTCGTTACGTCAAAGATTTAGTGAATGTTTGAGCCCAACGAAGGTATGGTATTTTAAAGTGAAACATATCAATGTGGTGATCATCCAACTTCTCTACTTGTTTTAGTTTCGGACCCTATTGCATTTTAATGATTAAAAATATATGTCAAGATATAATACTTAAATGTCAAAATGTTAACAATGTATTTTGACATATGTCAGATTAAAATAAACGAATTTGACAGCTGTAACTATCAAATGTGACAGTTGCACGTGTCATATTTTATTCCGAAACGATAGAGCATCGAAAAAAAAAAACAAATCTTTTGTTAAACAATTTTTTCGATATCTGATATTAAGGGTACTATTGACGAATATATTCATCTGTCACATTTGACATTTTCTTAAAACCATTTGAACCAGTTCCGATACGTTATAATCAATTTTGATAGATTTGGTTAGTTTGGGTTAGTAGTCCAATCAACTTTCGGTTAGTTTCACTTATTCTCAACTTATTTTAGTCATTTGAAGCGGTTCCTACACGTAATAATCAATTTTAATAGAGTTGGTTAGTTTGGGTTAGTCATCGATTCAGGTTAGTTTCTATCAGTCTCAACTTATTTTAATCATTTGAACCGGTCCCGATACGTTATAATCGATTTTCATAGATTAAGTTAGTTTGAGTTAGTCGTCCAATCAACTTTCGGTTAGTTTCACTTAGTCTCAACTTATTTTAGTCATTTAAAGCGGTTCCGATACGTTATAACCAATTTTAATAGATTTAGTTAGTTTAGGTTAGTCGTCGATTCAACTTTCAGTTGGTTTCACTTAGTCTCAATTTATTTTACTTGTTTGAGCCGGTTCCGATACGCTATAAACAATTTTAATAGATTTGGTTAGTTTGGATTAATCGTCCAATCAACGATACGAAAATTTCGTAACGCGAGACGAAAACATAAACCATCTCGTGATGCGACCTTGTAAAATCACTCTCATGAAACCAAAAAAGTATTCAAAAAGGTTAGAACGCGACAAATCGGTAAACTCTGAGTTAAACCGTTAAATCCTAAAAGATAACTTATTCATAATACATTTCTAATAAAGTAAATAATAAAGATGTAGTTAATTACATGTTTTATCGGTGTATAGCATTTCTTTTCCCTTCATTACTTTTATCTCAGTGTATTAAACCGGCCATCTGTCACTTATGACAGATTGAACTTGGCTCTCCAACTTCAAAGGTGCCGACGGATTTTGTCGCTTCTCTGCGGTTGTTATTCTCGGGTACAGCCAAGTGTTTTTTTTTGTATTCCCTATTTTGTTTATACAAGCTATTGCCGTAATATTATCTACCCTAAGTAACACATTTAAGTTCGATTTTTCTTTGACAAATGATTTTAAGGAATAAAAAATTGCCAAAAGCTCTAGATAATTTATATGGTGTTTTGCTTCATACTCATTCCAAAACCCACCTGTTTTCTGATTAAAACACACAGCCTCCCAGCCTGAATTAGACGCACCCGTAAAAAATTTATAAACATAATTACGTTGCGACAATGAAGAACCTGACTTATGAATATTCTTAAGCCACCATTCTAAATCTTGCAAACATTCGCTTGATAATTTAATTCTCGAATCATAATTTATATTCGAGTTTCTTAAGGCTTTACATTTTAAATATTCGAGACTTTTTACATGTACCCATCCATATGTAACGGCAGGGCATATAGAGACCAAATATCCGATAAGTTTAGCAAAATAACGAATTTTTAAGTTAACGCTTAATATCAGAAATAAATTGAGTGGCCCTATCTACTTTGTCATCTGGCAAACTAATAGTCCCAGAGGAACCCCAAAAATCTTATACTCTGGCATGGTCTTAAACAAGACATATCAAAATTCACAATGAACCCTAACTTTGAAAGCAATTTCATTGTAGTTTGGATATTTTCTTCACATGAATATTTTGATTTACCTAGAATCAAAAAATCATCCAAATAACTAACACTTAAGAGAATTCTCGATCTAAGATAACTTAAAAAGGGGTTTAAACAATTTGCAAAAAACAAAAGGAGCAGTCGATAATCCAAAAGGTAAACCATTAAATTCAAATAAGTTACCTTGAAAGAAAAAAAAACCTTAAATATTTTCTATATGTTTTATGCATTGGTATAAGATAATAAGCATCTTTTAAATCTATTGTGCACATGTAAGAGTCTTAAAATATAATAACTCTTACTGTTTTAAAATTTTCTAATTTAAAATGTTGTGTTCGAACATAAGTGTTTAACTTCTTTAAATTTAATACAAAACGATAACCTCCAGAAGATTTTTCTACTAAGAAATAAGGTGACAAGAATTCACCTTTTTTATGGTGACATGTTGATATGGCTCCAATTTTTAAAAGCTTTTCAATGCTTTCTTGAAGTTATCTTCAAAAGCTTATAGCTGTTCTATTTTAGAGACTGTCGTAACATTAAAATTTTTATGTTGACATGGATTGGATATGAAAGGAATCTTATACCCCTTAACCCAATTCAAAATTGTCTGATCTTTAGTTATTGACGCCCACTGATCATAGAAAAGATGAATTCTTTCCACATATTTTTCTTGAATGTCTACCTTTAACGTCCCTGTCGAGGATATTTCTGACGAGGCGCCCTTGGACGTGTTTTCCGTATTGCGACTTCTTTTCTATGAAACCTGAAGGCATTCGAGTTCTTCACTCTGGTTTTTGGAGCCTGACGCTGGGAGTTTAAATAAAACTAAGACTTCCGTAATGTTTGTTTTCATGGAAAAGTGGGTTTTCTAGCCTTAATATCAATGGCTGCTTTTTCCGCGGCTTGAGCTGCTTTGCATTTCCCGGAAAAGTCTGAACCAAACAATGTAGCATCCCTTTTTGTGTCTTCTGCCAATTTCTGAGTGACCTGGCTCATATAGGGGTAGACCTGATGCTTGCGATGATTAGATAGTAAATAATGCACTTCGCAAAACATCTTAGCTGAATTGGCAGCTTTTGGAGTCAACAGAGTTTTAACATCTGCCGGGATTTGGTCAGATGCCAAAATGAAAGATATAACCTCTCCCAATGTAGCTAAGCCACGCCCTAGCTTATCTTGCAGAGCCATCTAGCCACTAATTCCTCGTCCAAAGGTCGACCATAACTATTTAGCTTTCTGGGATCCAACCCCAACAGAGATTCTTTTGATAAGGCTGGCAATGACGCTGAACTGGGACCCTCATGGACATCTGCGATTACTGTCCCCCCAATAAATACATAAATTTATGTTAGCTCGTATTTCGCCTTGTAACAAAACCCAACGTTGCTTAAATCAACGTCTTAAATAACCCGTGGCACGAAGAGTATCTGGATATTCTATTTGTCGTTGTTATCGCATTATCCTCGGTCGAGACGGCAACACTTGTATCATCAGCAACCTGATGGTTAGGCCTGGGAGTGTCAGGTCATTGACAAATAATATAAATAACAGTGGAGCCAGCACTGATCCCTGTGGTGCTCCCATGTCTGTGTGCTAACTGTCAAGTAGGCGAATATTAATTCATAACCAAAGTAGTTGCATAAACAACTATCTACCTGACTGAGCTATAAAAGAACCAACAACAATATACATAAATATATTGTCAAATTTTTATCGATAAAATTATTGCATAAACAATAATTTCTGTGCCAACGTATTAGTCACAAAACTAATACATAAATACGAACAAGGGATTTATTTGTCTCAAATTACTGCCAATAGTTGCATAAACAACTATTTTAGCTATGCAACCAAATTAGTTGGTAGGTACTCTATTAAGTCTAATATATTTATAATAAAAAAATAGCATTACTTACTTGAATCACCCGAATTTTTTTTTTCTTTCCTGAAGAGCAACAAAGTATTGCTTAATTGCTTTTCAAACTGTCTTTTACCCATTTTTGTAATCAAACCATTTTACATAACACAAACGTGACACATTCTACGCGCACTGAAAACGTATTGAGGATCTGTATCGGGCTGTTACATATTATGGGTCAGCAAAAATTTTTGCTTTGATATCAGTGACACCTTCGAGCGACAGAGGCGTAACTACATGGTGGTCTAGTAGAACGTGGTTAAGAAGTATAATAAAAAATACCGCTTAATATGAGCTCGAACCTAGACACAACACGTCAAATATTAGTTTCATATTCTATTATTTTAGTTATAAATTTGGTAACATTGTAAGGCTTTCGGATTACTATTTGGGTTTTGCATGTGTTAGCTTTTGATTTACAAATTTATAGGTAATAAAATGCAGGCTAAAATAGAAACATAAATATATATACTACCGAAGACCTTAGTATCGTTTTCAAGAAGAATTCAAGTTTACCACGTAAATTTAGATCGAAGGATCTTTATTTAATTATCTTTCTACTGCGAGTTGTATAAAAGAGAGACGAGTTTGGGAAATATCAGATATACTTATGTTACAGAATACATTGCAGAGCAGACAGAATATGATATATTTTAGATTAAATAATGGTACTTACCTATGGGTAATTCTTGAGAAGTCTTTCTTATTGAGTTATGGCTATAGTTAGGCCACAAGGAAACAGCATTTCCCAACAATTTTGATTATGTACAGGTGGAATATTTTATGAAAACTCAATAAGAAAATTAATTTGAAAATTTAAACACAGCTTTAATTCTAATTATCCATTTCAAAATAAATAATGTTCGAAACTAATTGTTCCAAACTTATAATATTTAAGAAATTTACTACGATAAGTCATGCTATGTATGAACATGAAATGACTAATGTTCGGCAGTTATATTAATATTTTACATATATTAAGCTAACTTCTCTTCAGGTGATAAAATACAACTATTAGATAGCAAATTATAACTAATAAATATTTTTATAAATTCATATCATTCTGGCAATTAAAAATTTCAATTGATTTGCCATTTATTAGTTTGGCATTTGATCAACTTGCTTACTTTAGTATCTAGAAACAAATTAAGACTACGCATCAAGGAATTAAGTACAAACCTAAACATTATCTATATATACTTTTATATTTATTTACAGCTAGAAGATATATAAAAAGGCACAAAGCAGAGAAGGAAGGCTTACAATACGATAAGCTTACTGTATGAGAAAATAATAGCGAATCAGTGTAAAAAAGATGTAAACTTATGTATATTTGGTAATTACAAATAACCAACCAGTATTTCATTCATCATGCTCAATTCCCTTATTGAAATAATGCTCAACATGTGCTCCGTGAACCAACTTGTCAAATTTTAAAAAAGTATTGCTCTATGGTTATTTACATTGGACTTAGCTTGCCGTGTGAAATTGCAATTATATAGTTGATTTAAATCAAATTAATTTTATGTTTGTTGAATTATGCATCATACGAACAGTTTGAATTTAATTCAATATATCATCTTATTTACTTATTCTGAAATTGACTGAAAAATGTCAACTATTTAATTGATTTACATGACATAACAGGTATTTAAAATAACGTTTCAGGAATCGATTAAATATTACTATATTTATCCTAGAGAGTTATGCAGCCATAACGTGAATTTATGTGTCTTGTACTTATCGATCAGCTTGGATTAGTTCGAATTTTATTACACATAGTTAGGAGACAGTGGTTAACAGTAGATCAGTAAGCACTTAGTTTTTGGTATAATAACTTAAAGTAGACCCGCAAGGGGCCCCTAAGACTTCTTATGAAAATCTATTACCTGCCATCCGATTTGAAATTATGAAGGTTTTCATGTCCTGATTAAAACTTATACTGGCCACAAAAAATCTACTGAGCCGTTTTGGAGTGACAGGGCAACAAATTTGCCAAGTTTATGACAGGAGCAATAGCAACGAGGAAGACACATTTGGTATAAACTATTTTTCAATGGAATAAAATATTACAAAAAATATTTAGGAGAGGTTAAAAAAGTAGACATTTAACCAGAGGTTGACTCGATATATAGGGGAGCATCAAATAGTAACAAGGAATACAACAACGACAATATCTTAATTATAATAAATAAATACAAACAGCGCTTTAAAATCCTATCCACGTTACTAACTACAATGCATACTTTTTACGTATATGCGGAGCGTTATCACAAAAATACATTATAAATGGAAAATGATGTACAGGGTGGCCCGTCTAAGAGGGGCCTATACCTTATCCCAAAACTACGGGGGTTGGAAAAAAAATTTAAATACAAAAGCTATTCCTAGTAAAATGATCTTTATTTTTTTTTGTATTGTTTTATTCGTCACATTTTTATATACAGGATGGTGAAAGAAAGTTACACTTTTTTAAATGAAACTCCCTCTATTTTATTACATTTTTGGATTCTACTTAAAATTCTAAGCATATTTGATTTATGATATTGTACCTCTAGAGTTAGTAGTTTCACAGATATAAACAATTGAAAATCGGTACTTTGACTAATTTTCACCTTGGTAGCAAGAAGACCAATAGATATGGAGTAAAATTAATTTCACATTCCTATCTTAACTTTTCAAGAGCTATCTAACGGTACTAATTGGCAGGTGGTACCATGAGTACCAAATCTGGTACCTAGGTAGGTACCATCAATTAGCACCATCAGATAGCTCCTGGAAAGTTAAGATAGGAATGTGGAATTCATTTTACTCCACCTTTAGTGATCGTACTGCTACCAAGGTGAAAAGTAGCCAAAGTACCGATTTTCAACTGTTTATAGCTGTGAAACTACTAACTCTAGAGGTATAACATCATACATCAAATATGCTAGAATCCAAAAATGTAATAAAATATAGGGCGTGTTATTTAAAAAAGTGTAACTTTCTTCGACCATCCTGTATATAAAAAAGTGACGATTAAAACAATACAAAAAAAATAAAGGTCATTTTACTGGGAATAACTTTTGTATTTAAATTTTTTTTCCAACCCCCGTTTTCGAGGTAAGGTATAGGTCCCTCTTAAACGGGCCACCCTGTACATAAAATGTACCGTGCATTCAATTTATCTTGATAGCATTTTGATTCGTTGTAACTTTTTTGTTTTTAAAGATATCAAGGTAAACGAGAAAACAAAATGTAGGGTTGGTGGCCATGTTTTTTTCCAAGTTACACATAAAATGAATTTAACCGGAATTTCTTAACCTCTGGTTAAATATAAAGTTAGTGTCAAGCGATAGCTTATGAAAAACCAAGATAGGAAAGTGTAAACCATTTTGCTCTATCTTTAGTCGTTTAGATTTCACAGGCTATCAAACTTGGTAAATGGTCGATTTTCAACTGTCAATATTTCAAAAACAGTTGGAGATAGGTATAGGACATTATTCATGAAATATGTCTAGAATTCTCCGCAAAATCCAAATATGCAATAATATACTCCATTTAATAAAAAAAAAATTCTGTCACTCTCATTTGGAACACCCTGTATATCTACTTTTATGTCAAAATATGCGCGACCGAAAAACAAAATCGACGGGTCTGGGCGATTTTAAAAAAAAATTGTGGTTTACGAGATAAGGAATTTATTCCATACTTTACGGACGCACTGTATAGTATAATATCATATACCTATCTTTAGCTGTTTCCCAAATATTGACAGTTGACAGTCGGGTATTTTGACACTTTGACAGACTCTAAAATCTAAACCGCACGAAACCAAAAAAAACGGTTTGCACATTCCCATCTTAAGTTTTCATAAACTATCGAATGACAGTAACTTCGATTTTAACCCGCCGATAAAATTAACTGAAAATTTAAAACCTCCGGTTAAATTCAAAGTTACTGTCATTCGATAGCTTATGAAAACCCAAGATAGGAATGTGCAAACCGTTTTCTTTGATCTCGTGCGATTTAGATTTTAGAGCCTGTCAAAGAGTCAAAATGCCCGACTTTCAACTGTCAATATTTCCAGTTTAATTATTTTCCATTTTAGTACTGACTAATTAGTTGTTTAAGTTGTTTATATAAGTTTAAGTTCCAAAATACCTTATAACTTGTAGGTCATGTGTTTAAATCAAATTTATTTTTTATTATATTCCTCTTTTAATTATTAGTAACAAACTTTATAAATTAAACTTCATAGCTAAATATGCATTAAACTGTCAATATATTACAGCCGCTCAGCATGCACACGATTACTTTAGCTTTGCGCACCATTAACCGCTACAGTATGGTAATTGTGCGCAATGAAACTTTTTACAAAATCGACTGTCGACATTTTCATCATTACTTCAACTCTATCGTGCTAAGATGGGCGTATCATAGCGAATATATTAAACTATCCCTTTACCTTGACCCTTTAGATTTTCCGATTTAAGGTGAATGTACCCCAATATCCAGCTCTTCCCTATATAGAAAAAAAAACTTTTACATAATACGCAAAAAATGGGCATTGTAGTTCATAACGTAGGTACAGTTTTAACCAATTAATGAATTGAGACCTTAAAAAGCGCGCTTATGTTTATAGGTATGCAGGTGTCTCAAAACTCTTTTAGGCCTACTGCAGGCGTTGTGATATTTACTAATCTATTTAAAAGTTAGTCGATCTAAATAAATTGTAGTATGCCATTGTTTTCGTATTTATATGTGACTATGGATCCAGAACTTTACTCCACTAAAAATAAAAGGCAATTTTTTTACTTTTTATTTCTAACTGTGATAATAGTATGACTTTTAAATGTTGGAAATATATATTAGCTAGTGCAACTTTCATGTTGCAAATATTGCTCAAAAGAACACGGATAATTGTGTTACCCTTTACGGAAGGAACTCTATGCAAAATGACCAAATCGGTATTTATTGATCGTTTTTCTTTTGCAGAATACCACTTCTTCATGAACAGTATTGATTGAGCAAGACGAAGATAGTGATAGGTGCATACAACAATCTGGATGTACAGGGTTATCCAACGAGGACTAGACAAGGCGATTTTTTTACTTTCCCTGTACTTTTATAAAAAAAAAACTGATATAGCCATCTTATGTAATTTTCTCCCGCGAATTCCGATATGTTCAGCAAAACACAATTGAACATCAAATAAAAGTGCTAGGGGTCAGTTTGATATTTTTTTAAATGGAGCACTCTGTATAGTACTAAACTTTGGACTCTATAGAAAAATCTAAACACATTTTGTGTATAATATCCTAGGTATAGGATTTAGCTGTTTACCAAATATTGACAATTGAAAGTCGGGCACTTTGACACGGGCTCTAAAATGTAAACCGCACGAGATCAAAGAAAACAGTTTGCACATTCCTATCTTGGGTTTTCATAAGCTATCGAATGATAGTAACTTTGAATTTAACCGGAGGTTTAAAAGTTCCGGGTTAATTTTATCCGTAGGTTAAATTCGAAGATACTGTCATTCGATAGCTTATGAAAACTTAAGATAGGAATGTGCAAACCGTTCTCTTTGATCTCGTGCGGTTTAGATTTTAGAGCTTGTCTCAAAGTGTCAAAATGCCCGACTTTCAACTGTCAATATTTGGTAAACAGCTAAAGATAGGTATAGGATATTATACACAAAATATGTTTAGATTTTTCTAGAGTCCAAAAATGTAGTAATATATAGGGTGTTCCATTTATAAAAATATCAAAGTGACCCCTAGCACTTCTATTTGATGTTCAATTGTTTTTTGCTGAACATATCCGAATTCGCGAGAGAAAATTACATAAGATGGCTATTTCAGTTTTTTTTTATAAAAGTACAGGGAAAGTCGAAAAATCACCTTGTCTAGTCCTCGTTGGATAACCCTGTATATCTTCCTTATGACCATGGAATGTGAAAAATCAGATGACGAACACGTTTGCGAAGTAAATCATTTATGTAGCGGGGTACTTCAACAAAACTGTAAATTTCGACATAGACAACAAGACGATTTTGAGGAAGAACTATTTCCGGTAGCACAGTTATTTCCAAAATCTGCAGCGACCCTTGCAACTGAATCTAGTACAGGCCAGAAAGGTAATTTAGATGCAAATAAACACAAAAGTAGCCGTTTGCGTTTATTTGTAAATAAACCATTTTGTAACTAAACTTCCTGCAAATAGAGAGATAGGTAATCCTTCCGAGTTTTCTGTAGATATAGATTATGTGCCCCGAGAGCCATCATCAGAAGCAAAGGCGGTACAAAATTATGTAGATTCTATTCTTCTATATTTTGATGGAAATCACATATCAAAAATTGTGAAAGAAACAAACTTATACGGACAACAAAAAATTAACATCTTTATTTCACGAGAGTTTAACTGCTCGTTTTACTTGGTGGTATGCTTCTATCAGGATATGCAAAATATCCAGACAAAAAGTTATACTGGAATTCTGCAGAAGGTTTGCCAAAGATTTTGAGTAACAGTATGCGCTCGAATAGATTTGAAATGTTATGGGTGGCAGGTAAAATGCTAAGCCGTACAGAACTGATTTTGGCATGACAATTATTGAATCACTGGAAAAATTATACCTATTTGGCCCTGGTTAGATATCCCAAGTCCTATGATTTTATTTGCAAAGCATGTTATAGTATAAGGTTTTATTCACCCGGCATGATAAAGGGAACACATTTTTTGTTGATATTTTATATGCTATTTTTCTCTCATATGAAACTAACATGTACAACTTACTTATTTTCAAGCATTCTTAACATATCACCTATCATTTTATATTTATTGTCATAACAATTAAACAGTTTTACCTTAAGTCTTTGTCAGTGCATTTCGGGCTTATAACCTAAATTTTTTCTTTGCAGAAAAAGATGAATTTCTCTGAATGTGGGTCTGTCTGATTCGTTGCGGTTCCAGCATTCCAGCATGAGGTCATAGATTTCTTTCGGGCAGTTGTAGGGTATGTTCAGATAGTTCTGTAACAAAATGATAAAGTCAAATATTTGTAATTAATATGAAGAAATATTATGTCCATAACCCTCGACCGTCTACCAAGTCCGGATTGGTCAACCAGAATAATTATATTCATGCTTGAAATCTATATGTTGTTTGCAAAGTTTATCCATAAAGTTTATGAATATTTCAAATTAAATTTCTATTATGCCGAAAATGTATTTATTTATTACTACCGTTTAATAATTCATGCTTTTTTAAATGGTATTAAAATTTGGCTCTAGTTTATTTATTTTTCATACTTTTTTCTAGAGGGATAGACTGGATCTGACTCTAGAGAGTATCGAGCGTGTTTGGAAGACTCAGGTATATCAAGTGGTAAAAGTTCATCTCATTCAGGAAGCATTTGCTATTAAAAGCGCGCTGTCAAGAGTATCAAATTCAAGTTGTAGTCAAAATGAAGTAGCTTCTTACAGATAATTCGAGCTTTATCTAAAACTAGTTGTTTTTGGCAGAACAGAATTAAATTGTTTTATGTGTGTGCCACAGGCCATGAAAAGCTAAAGCCTATAATATACCCGTGAGGGTACCGTCACCTGTTATATGGCTTATACCGTCAACGTTGTCCAAGTATCCAAACATGCACACTTGGTGCACTTCACGACACTTATAGACGCAGTGGCACTTCTACGGTCGTTAGTGTAGAGCTACAAAAACTACTAAGTACTTTTATGGCTCTCTGGCAGGGAATCGAGCCTGGATCTAGTATGACATCAGTGAAGCGAATTATGTAGTATTTTTAAAGTCAGTTAGAACTACAAAAAACCTTTAGTCGGCGCGTATCAAAGATATCTAGGACATAGGCGTTACATTTTTTTTTTACTTTTCAATAGAGTACTTTTTTTAAATATACAATTTCAGGGAAACGCAAACGTGGGTTTTTATCAAAATCAGATTTACCAACTGTCTGGATACAAATTATAAGAAAATATACCTACTATGTTTGTCAGCATATACAGCATACAGATACGACAAGTTATTTGTGTCCTAAAAAAATTATAAACTATGTTATTTTTCATAACATATACAGGATTTAAATACGAAGACAATCTTAAAAAAAATGTATACTCTTGTCCGAAAACGCTTTAACTGCTTTTCATCAAACTCAGACAAGATTCTATACAGCAGCGGTACCGTACCTATAAACTGAAATTTAAGTTAAAGAGGGGTTGACATTAAAAAATGTATGTATAATTCGAAGTTAACATAGTTAACATATCATTCACATATTTTTTTAAACACAATCGAATATAAAATTTGAGAAATAATATTATATTTGCCACCATACACGGGACGGTAAAATTCGAAGAATATAACTGTTAACTATTTAAAGCCATCAAAATTCTATAACAATTATTAATCTATTATTTTTAAGGTATACAGAGTAATATACATATTTATTTTGTATGAGAAGCTGCTCGTGTCGCGTAGCCGTGCAAATTTTTAAGTTTTATTCTTGACCTTTTTTTTCAATTATCTACTTTTATTTTAAAATATTAATAACGTTGAAACTATTACTTAAAAGCAAGCACTGGAAGTTATAAAAAGTTTTGAGAAATTAAGCGTGTTATTATGTAATCTACATTTCGTAATCGTCAGAACTAAAAGCACTCTCAAGATCGCATTGAACAAAAATTGGAGTTATACTTAATAAGACGGAATATTCGTCTTTTATAATCTGTGCTTCTATTTTAACAACACGAGCTATACAGTTTTTCCATACTCTATTGACGAGTTCATTCACTACTTACCGTATATTATCTAGAACTGTTTCACTTAAAGTCGGTGATTGATTAATTTGTTACATGTGGTTTTCTAATCCCCAAACAAGTTCAACTGAATTAAAAATGCAATAATAGGGCGGCAAGCTCAAAACGGTATGAACCTGTTTATTGCAAAGTTCGTCAACTACGTATTTTTTTTTAAATCGAAGGATTTTATGATATTTAATAAATATTTTTTCGTTGGTTTCTTCTTGAGGATATCTATATTTTTAGTCTCATAAAACAAATTATATCCTGTTTCTGGTGCTGCCATTGGGTATCTTGACTGATAACCGTGAATAGTATGAGACATTATCCACAACAATCACAGAATGTGGAGGAACATTTGGCAGCAGCTGTTCGAAAATCCTTTTTTCAATTAGTTGAGCAGGAATATCCTCATGATAATTTGCGCATCTGGCTGAAAATAACAACGTATTCGTCACAAATCCATTTTCGTTGCCAGCACGAAGAATGATCATGCGTTTGCCTCTTGAACATGGGGTGCTTAGACAGTTCCTTTTGGAAGTATCTACCCAGCTATATTTGATTACGTCGCCGTCGTGAGTGTCGAACCAGGTTTCATCTAAATATGTTATGGATCTGCCGAGCTGTCGATACTCCTTTTATTTTATGTAGTCTTGTCTTAATTCAACAATTCGCTGCGACTCCATTATGACCATTCTGTTATCAATTTTTTGGTATCTAAAGACAAAGCCTAATAAAACACCACGCAGTGTTGTTAAACATTTGTACTTATAATCAGGATAGTCTTTCAATTTTAATTTTATTAGTTCTAGTGTAGGTACTTTGTACAAATTCTAAGCAATCCTACGAAAAAGTCCCTGTCTCCATCGTCAATTTGTTTAAATTTTTGACCAGTTCGTTTTCTTTTTGCGCTATGGTATATAACAGGTTGTTGCTTAATATCATGATAAATTGTTGATACTGATAATTTGGTAAGTTCGGTAATTCTTATAATAATTTGTTTGTCCAAACTTTGTGGCGCTCATATATATTTACAATTAGGCGTTTTTACTGCACATGTAAATCTTTGCTTTTAAATTCTGAATTACACTCTGGAAAACTAGATACAGGATTAACAGTCCCTTTACCTTCGGTGAGATCTTCACATGGTCTCCAAAAAGCCATACTGATCTAAAGATTAACATTGCATTAATAATATTGTTACGATTTTACTGTTATATACTATTACTCTTCTAATCCCTTAATTACTATTTCTTAACAATGTCAAATACTTTAGTATACTAAACTAATCCTCGCGTATATATTCAAATATCCTAAGCCTAGAATTTTCTACAGTAATTCAGAATATTTTTCGAATGTCTAGAATTCGTGACAATACCCTGTTATTTTTAAAGCCATTCAGTATTTCCTTAAATAATATAATCCTTCCACCTCGGCTGTATCTCCCAATCGGCAACACTCTCAACACAGCGGCAATCGGGCGACCTTGCCGATTTGTTTTCTTCATAGAATAAGGTTATGGCTTTCATATTTCTAAAAATAGAACAAGGGTCAAGAACGCTCTAAGAAAATCGATAGTTTTTATAAATTTTAACGGCTGCTCCCCATGGTTGATGCGCGATGGCGTAATAATTGAAGTATTCGGATACATGTGGTTGAGGTATCAGACAAATCAAGGCGATAGCAGTGCGGTAAGCGTGGTGCTTACGTAATCGAATGATTACGGTTGGATTCCTGGCGGCGATAAACTATTTTTTTTTAATTAATTTGCTTTTTTAATTAGTTCAAAACAACTCTCAAAACAAGGGAGTTGGTGTTTGGTTTGGCACATCGTTTGATCTTGAGTCTTTAAGTACGCTGAAGGCGTCCGTCTTATTTCAAGAAGGTGCGCGTTCATCAATGGGGGGCAGTCGCTAGCATCTTGTGAATTGTGATATTTTTTAGTGTTGTTATGGCAGTGCGAAGTCATACGCCAGCAGCATTGTTTTGGGCGGGGTTTTCTTTTTTATTATTTTATTTCGCCTGTTTCCAAAAAGATGTTAGTTGTTTTTTTATCTCCAAAGCATGTACTTAAAGTCTGCTACTATAATAACGGGTTAAATTTGTTATTGGCCTTCTTTTAACCGAAACGTTGGTAGTACGTTCAGACGGGTAGTTTATCCAGTACGCGACACAACAATTATAATAACTATTCATGAATAATAATTATAGTCGATCATCCCGCATATTTTGTGTCTACGCTACTGCACATTTTGTTCCTCAGCTCAACATAGTCTAAGGCTCAACCGCTTCAAGACAGAAACTATAACCACAGTTTATACCGTGACGGTATAAACTGTGCTATAACCAATTGAAATGTAAATCAAACGCAATAGTCCCGTCCATATAATATGTCCACGTTGACTCTACAGCGAGTACGAGCAGGTGCGATTGTATACGGTCTGACACGGCGAGATGGAGAAGAAACTAAAATATTGTTTGAAATTTAATGGTGGCCAATCAAACGGGATATCCCCCTCAATAATATACCATAGGCATCTCTACTCAGCGTTGTAGAGAACACTGTGAATTAATAAGATACGAGGGGCGATGAATATTACAACGTGGTATTAGTTTTAATCTGAAGTATTAGTAAGTTGATCATACTCGATATATCGCCCAATTTAAACTGACTTTAAAAATGCTACACCATTTATCTTGCATTTTTCTGTCTATCAAAGTGCACGAAATACCAGGTAGGTTCGGTAGAGCAGATGGTAGATTTTAAAATTTTCATCAGGTAATTCAATTCAAAACTCTGCAATGGGCCAAAGTTTTAATTGTATTTTGCAACCTAGTCTCATGCTACAAAACACCCTGTAGTGGCAGTACCCTGCATGAATGATACGACGTTCCAATAGGTGAAAGATAGATATAGGCATTCTCTTGATTATTGTTATTCCACGTACATAGTGGTACAGACGTTTTTTTTTTATTTTCGAGCTGTTCGAATTTATTATAAAGCAAGAAGACTAGGAAGACGAAGAAATTACCGAGTACCAGTCCAAGCATCATATAGGTTGATATTACTGGGCTGCAGTGTAGCGAGAGGTTTCGGTAAAATAGGCATTTAGATCATAATCCATATATTAATTTTTACACTTAATTATAGAAGATTACTATATTGGTTAGTATTATGTTTGGCCACTTATTGTGAGCAATATTATTTGGCCTATTATCGTATACATTAATATTTAGCCAGTTACTGTGTGCTATACTTGACCACTATGCCATGTTTTTTGCCTATTGATTATATGCATTACTTTATCCTTTATGGGGGTATTATTCAGCTATTTCTGTTTTTGGGAAAATAAGGTTCTTTTCGCTGCTCCTATTTTCATCTTATTAGGAGCTGGGTTACAAATTTGTATACTTTTTTGTATGCTACCTTTGGTATGCGAATAAATATTAGAGACCTTTAGTTGGGAAGAAGTATTATAGACTTACCTCTTTTATCAGGTTTTACTTCTGAGTGAAGCTTATATCATGAAACATCAATGAAAGAGAAGCGGCAGATTGAACCTGAACTGGAAAATCAATGGCACACTTTTAAGGACCAACGGATGCAAAGTGAGGCTAAGACTAATATTAGATAAATATTAGGTAAATCTCCTGTGAGCTCTATTAAAACAAGTCCTCCGGTAAATAATAATGTAGCTTCATACTGGTCCTCGATTTTAAAGTCTTGGAAAGAGCTTATAGAAAAGTGGCCGACTACAAAAATTTGTTTGGCGTTACGCTCTCTAAATCTTAATAAAGCAATTTCGATTGTTCTGCAGGATTTTCTGATTGGGCTAGATAAATTTTTCAGACACATTCGGGAAGAAATCAGGGCTAGTGTGAGTGTGGTAGTTGCAACAGTTAAGGATTTCATTTCTCAAGGAAAGCCTACAAAATAATTGTTCTAGTAAGTAATAGACTAAACAACGGATATTCACCATACCATTTCAATGCACAGAAGATTTGTATTATTAAACTACCTAAATCCGTCATTAAAGAAGGTAGCTTAGAGTTGTTCAATTGAAACGCATTTTTTGGCGAGAAATCAGTTAAAATTCATTATAATAATACTTCAGAAGCATTTTCCAAAATGACATGGCACTATTTAAGCGGGATTTGGCCCTCTATGAATTTTGCTATAATTTTGACATGTTATGGCTGAACTAGTTTACGTAAGCGATGTGACAATTGGACAGAAATACTCAACTGAATGCCAAATAAATATCAGAATATTATTATATATTACTTATTACTGTTATTAACTACAGGTTGTATCAGATAAGTATTTTTTAATAGTAATATTTAGTGGGATATAATATCTAATTAACATTATTGACAATACCACTGTTGTATAGTTCAAGCAGCTTATGCGGTAACCAAAAGTGGCAGATGCAAAAAAATTGAAACAAGCAGAAATGGAAGTCTAAATTGGCAATTTTAGTTAATTACAATAGCGTTATTTTCTCTATTTACAGCATTATTGATGATTTTCAACAGCGCAGTTGTTGGACATTTAATGGCAAATGTCTAATTTTTACCCCTAGAACCCGCCGTTTTATTTTTTTCCATAGGTCCTAGGACTCTATGCCTAATTATCAGATGACTTGAAAAGCATGCATTTCACGTAAGAAAAACGGATTTTGAGTTAAGTAGGTAATGCTTTCTGATTCGCGAAACAAATGTTTTGACAATTTACTTTTGATTTTATGTTAATTTGTGTTATAGTTGTCGATATAACTCTGATTCTGATGTCTTAATTTTTAAAACTATAGAAATGGTGAACTGTTTTGTGTGTAACGGAGTGATAAGACCAGACTTACGAAATCATCAATAAAAAGAAAACATGAATAGAATAGCTCTCCTGCATCGATCCAAATTCCGATGAAGAAACAAGAATATGAGCTAATAGTGATCAGAGAATTCAAAAGGTAAAGGAATTAGAGAGAAATGTGGCAGCAATTCACATGGAGATTTTAGTCCGAAAACAAAAAATGTTTGATTGCAATAATTTCGCCAACAATACTTTCACTTGATATGCGTATTGCTTTTTATATAATAACTAATATTTTTGTCCACGGTGAGGTCCAATATATAGACCATTTATCTGCTTCTGGAAATGTGCAGTTGCAATTCATGCAAATCGTAATATCTATCCCAATGCTAGTTTTGTTAAATGAATTTGATAAAAACATTATTGAAATGGTTTGTAAAAGTTTGTAATAGTACAAGATGGACTTCTCTCAATGTAAACATAAAAACAGAAATTTTTGTAAAATGTTTTAATAAGAAAATATGTTGGTTCAAACTGATTTATTCTAATTCTCGTAAATTACGTAAATATGTGATACCTCCACATTTAAATTTGGAAGAATATAGGACTATTAGAAATGCATTATTTGAAAACTAAAATGCCTATTTTTTCTTAAGGTATATTCTAGGTTAAGGAAATATTTAAGGTTTCCATATATACAGGCTTTTATGAGTTTCATTGTACGCCAATCGGTTTGTGCACTGTGCTCTTCATTTTTACTACGTTATTAAAATCAGTAATTGCAAAGTTTAGATCTTCACATAGACAGAATTGTTAAGATGTAAAATTTTGCAAAAAGGCTATTGTTACATTAAACTATTCGCGAGAGTTTTAAGTATGCTAGGGGCAGTTCCACCAATTAAATACGGCTGGGCTCATACACAAATATTAGAAAGAATTAGATTTTTTGCCCTATTACGTTTTAGATGCGATTATAATTAAGGGATGGGGTGTCATGTGAAAGTAGATACAAAATAAATTAACGCTTTTTGGAGTTTCAAAGAGATAGGAAAACGTATCAATTATTTGGAATTATTACGGGCTTGTAAGTGTTTAAATCATTTTACAAAAAATAAGAACAACCATGAGGCACTGTTAACAGTACTGTAGATAATAATATAGCTCTAAGTTGTATTAATCGTATAGAAGGTGTCAAATTTGGAGATCTTAATAATATTGCAAGTAAAATATATAATTGCTGCTCAAAGTAGCTTATTTTAATAATATTTGTAGTATTTTTCAATTAACTTACTATAGACTTATTTGCATCATAGTTAGATTCAAAATGTTGACAATTTGTATCTTGGAAACAGGATTATGGTACTCTTTTAATAGATGCGTTTATTATTTGTTGGAGGAATTTGTCTTTTTATGCATAAAAAATTATCATGCGAAATGAATTTCGCTTAGTCAGGTAAATCCCGCTTTTCTGCAAATGCTGGTTACTGAATCCTTTCTTCTGGGGCCAGATATAAATCTATTGGTTTCTGCTTCCAGACGTCATCCTTTGTGGAAGTCTCTTACATTGGTTGCAGGGATTATATCCGGGAATCATTTATAAGAAGGTCATCTTCAGAGGAAGAAAAACAGATATCCTAGTTTCAGTATGCCAACAAACTCTGAAGAACCATGACATTGTCTATAAACCATAGTGACAATTTTTAGATAGTATTAATCCATATATTTGTGTGCTACATAATATTATATGTTTCTTAAATTTAACCTTTGAGACTATTTGATCGTTTTCTTTAGTTAATTGTTTAAGTCAGCTGTGTATTTAGTATCACGAATCCTGTAGTACTTTATTTGGAGAAATTTT
The DNA here is from genome assembly GCA_016904865.1 of Pissodes strobi. NCBI lineage: Eukaryota > Metazoa > Arthropoda > Insecta > Coleoptera > Curculionidae > Pissodes > Pissodes strobi. The sequence continues at coordinate 74,293 of MU182482.1, read as the reverse complement.
TTCAGAAAAATTTACTTGACAACTGGTAATGCTGTTGGCATTAATCAGTGCTTATAGAATACAAACTCTAAGAAAGATTAGAATAACTACTATTTTTAGACGCAAAGAATAATTAGAACTTTGTATAGATCTTTGTGTCTAACTTCTAATAATAATTTGAAATAGTGTTAGTGGTGGTTAAGTGGTAATGAAAGATACTTATATTTCAGCTAACTAATTTTTTTTACGTTAGTATTTCAAGTCCAGGTTAAATCACATCTACAGGGTATTTTCTAATATGAGACTGGACTGCTAAATATATTTAGTTAATCAATCGACTTACATATCCACGATAAAGCAATCCAGGACCTAAGAAAAGTTATAAAATACGGGAGTGGTGAATATTTATAGTGTACGGTACCTATGTTTATTCTTTAGCTCTTGGAAAATCGTTTCATTCGTGCAACAAACTGTCACTACAGGGTGCTTTGTAATATTTTGAGGAAATTCCTCATATTATCATGATCAACCTTCCTTATATACTAGTAAATCAACTATCAGAGTCATAAATAAACAAAATCTCAATAACTTTTGAATCACTAAGAATATCTAGGTTTGTACTTACCTGGTTTCCGTCATTTTGATAGTAATGAGCTAAGTTTTCTAATAGTTTTTCATCGTCTAAATAATCGAAAGGCTGTTCTCTAGCAAATGTTAGAATTTCCCACAGCAGGACTGCGAACGACCAGACGTCGCTTTTACTCGAATATGATCCCTAAAATAAGGTCAACTGCAATTTATTTTTAGAAATTTCTATAAATGTTAATAATATATCACATATTGTAAACAGCGAACATCAAAATAAAGATCTGTGTTTAATATATAATGTAACTCAAACTAACATATATTTTCAAAAATTTTTTTCTTAAATATTTTAACTTGAAAGTGGATTAACGAATTGTGAGGGAATTTTCTGGTCATAAACTTCATTTCACCCAGATTTTCTGCGATCTAAACTTTTTTTTGGGGATTTGAAATGTGCCAACAATAAATTAAACGCAAGTAACATGGTAGAATGCGTGAAGGCAATTTTTTTAAATTTCCGCACAATTCCGCGCCTAAATCGGAATTTCGAGCGCGAATACTTTCATACACGTTTTATACCAATGCATGTTCGCCCATAGTTAAATGTATTTTCACTTTTTTTGCAGGGGGGCCTTCAAATGCTCCGCGAAAGCTCCTGCATGCGGACAGTATAAGGAAAGAGAAGTACGGACCTAAATACAATATGCGATGAAATCAATAATAATTTTATTGATTTCGAAAAATGTCTATCAAAGAAGAAAGAATAGCATTCAAAGGGTTTGAAGGTGAAGAAATGAAGGTGAATACAGAATGAATATTTTTTAAAGTTAAAAAAAAACTGTTCAAGATATTCAAGACATGTTGTTAGACTTGAATCAAAAAAACACCCGATGATGAAAATATTTCTATAAAAATTGTTAAGGTCCTTAAAAATAATGCTCCTTCTATTTTAGTACATCTTATAAAAAAAAATTTAACACAGGACAATTTTCAAAGAAAATCAAGAGATTATTTTTTACCAGTTTGTGACAACCAAAAATATTTTAACTGCATTAATTTTAGACCAATTTCTGTCTTCAAGTATTCAGTATGACGTTAATCAAAATGTTGTTTGTTGACTTATTTAAGTGTCTATTCAATACTGAAGAAGTGGAAATTAAACAAGTCTGTAATATTGAAAGTTAAAACAAATTTATAATTTGTGGGGCCCGCAAGGATCAACATTAGGCTCGAAGACCTTGTAGCAGCAATAGGGGAAGGTGCGAAATGGAAAGAAACAGGATATAATCACCATGGGTGATTGAACTTCCAGCAGAAGAAGATCAGGGTCGCATAATATCCCAAATGATCAGGCGCAAATATTTAGTAGTTAGCAATAATACTGCAGTATCATGTGTTATGACATAAAAGGGCCACGAGCACAAAAGGTATGAACTTTTTAAGATACGTTTATGTCGCGACTAGGAAGACGTAAGTTTGGACCATTTTAATAAAATCATATTAAGGAATTGTCATATCAACCCCTCTGCAAATAAAATCTTACCCAAAGAGCTATATTACGTAACAAAATCTGTAGGCACCTGAGCCCACTCGAGGCAACTATATTTTCTTACGATCCTGCTGATTTTTCGTTATGAAATGCTGTAATAGTCATTATCTTAATAAGTGTGGAAAGAGCCATTTTCCTGCACGTGATTGCCGGTTACCTCGAGTGCGGAAAAGTGTCTTTCTGCTCGTATCAGTAAGTTATAAAATATCAACAGCAATTAGTATCTAATTAATATTATATATAACATGTCAATTGCCTTTAGACTTACCAAGAGAGCACTCTCCCAGGCCATCCATCTCAAAGGTACCGGATTTGAATTTGAACCGGCTATTTGGCAATAGTCCTGGGAATAAATATCCCTGTGGCATCCAAGATCGGATATTTTAATTTCGTAATTCTTTCCCACCAAGCAGTTCCTTAAAATAAAAATATATATTTTTCTACGACTGTTAAATAATTTTGTAATTACAGGTTCGTTTGCGATAATAATCGCTTTAGGAAGTATTTACGCACAAATAACGATTTTATATTATAAACAATTGAGTGGAACCGGGACAATGAACCATTTTTAGGGCGTGTCACCTGTCACATGTTAGTTTTACAAATCTGTCACTTGTCATTTTTCAACACTGTGTGCTACTCCGCCAACAGAATAGAAATCTTAAATGGTACTGAGGAATCTCGTATTAGCTCGTACTTCTCTCTCTATTCATCTTGCGTTTTGTTTTTAGGTTGCTTCAAGCTTATCGCAAGCAAAAACATTTTTTATTTACGAGAGCGCTGAATACCCGTACCACGAAATGTAATAAACGGAGTTTTGTAAGTTGTCATTTGTAAATGTTTAGACATAGCATCTCCCGCCTGTCATTTCTTAGCCACGTGGACCGCTCCAATTTTAGGTTATGTTATCTGCCATTTCTTATTTTTAGTCCACGAAGATTAGTACATTTTTACATCATCTGTTAAGTTTGACACATGATATCTCTTAACTTTCGCAGAGTGGTATGCGCAGCGGCAAAAATACTTTTTTAGCGAAATGGTATATGCCATTTATAGGCTAGAATTTTGTGCCACCAATATTTCTCGGCCATGACGTCATCTCTCAAGTTTTCGTTTACTTGACCTATTTATTTTAAAAGTTTTGAGTAATAATTCTTGGCCCTCCTCCTTGAATTCTGTGCTACTATAAATGCTTGGCTATGACGCCATTTGTAGACATTTCTATCACTTCGCTAAAAATATTTTTTCTTGCTACCATGCATCCTATTTTGTACAAGTGACAGATGCCATGTAATAAAATTGACAGATGAGGTAATCTTAAAATAGAGTTGCAGTCCACGCATGAAAAATAACAAGTTACAGATAACCTAAATGAAAATTGAAGTAGTCTACGTAGTTGAAAAATTACAAGTGACAGATGACATGTGTCATGACAGATGACATAACCTGCAAAATATAGTAGTAAACGCGGATGGATGGAAAAATGACAAGTGACAAAAACTTAAGCTAACATTGAAGTAGTTCACGTGGCCGAAAATTGACAGATGATATGTGTTAAATGACAAACCTAACGGATGGCAAAAGCTACAAAATAGAGTAGCTCACGTTGTTGACAAATGACAGCTGGCAGATGCCATGTGCCAAAATTGGCAGATGTTGCATCGCTGATTTCGCTGAGAATTGCTTCAAATATTTTAATCTCTGTATAGATACGGTTTCCTTACAGCACTAATATGATATCGGTCGATACACTGTCTGGGCTATCTCACAGAATAACTACTTCAATCAATTACACATAAATCAAAATAAAACAAGAGAGTAGCCCAATACCTAAATGGCCTAACAACTCAATGAAAATCGATTGATAAATTTGAAAAATATTCTAGGTTAAATTTACTTAAAATTCGAATGCTCCACTTAACAAGTTGACCTGTTTTAATGTATAAAAAATAATGCCCTTGAGATAATATTAAATTTTTAGCGATTTGAATAAGCGCGGATGTTGATTTTAATGTTGATATTTGCTTACTTAAGTGAAGGTCAATATTACTTATTTAAATACAAAAACATGCTGTAAGAAAATAATAAAAATTTGAACAATTTTTACGTTGATTTAAGAAAGTAGATGCACAGAAGCATGGAAAATAATGCAAACACTATCCTGTTATTTCAACAATGGGCAATTTATATATTCTTCCAAGCTTAGTTATGAATTTTACTGAAATATATGCCGGTATAACAAGTACACCTTCACATAACTTCCAACACTAAATATTCATTAACCAGATATCTGGTTAACAATGACACATTTAATCAGTGTCAAACATGGCCACTATCCAAAGGATAATCAATTGGATACATCATAGATTAATTGACACGACTAGGGCCTCTTGGGATCTTGTAATATCTTGTGCCTAGTTAAGCGGACTGCAACAAACTCCCTATGTAATTTCCTATGGTTCGAAAATCATGCCCACCCAATATATATAGTGAGTGGCTTGCTTAGATATTTTTGGCTCCGCAAACTCTTCATATTGGTTCTCTATGACCCTTCGATATGAAAAACGGGAATCAAAAACTATTTTTAAAGTGTTATAAAAATAATTCTGCCAGATGAATTTTAAAGATTTTATTAATAATTTGTAGATAGTGTGTTCAACCTTATCCTTTGATTTAATATCGAAAAAACTACATAATATGCTATTTCATAATATGAGAGGAAACAAAATTTTGTTTTTTATACATAAATTATAAATAGTCTACAGAATCACGTAACAGATCAAAACATTTTTGGAATCACCATCAAGCTATATCTATTATCAATATTTTTTCTTATTACATCTGGAGAGCGTTTCTTGTCGCAGATGCAAATGTTTAAATAAAATACAAATAATCTAAACAAATTTTATTTGAATTATAAAATTATAATTTCATAATTTCACATCAGAAGAATATCCGTAATCTTCAAACCTGATTTATATCAAACTGAGGAAGAGCTATTTTTACCTATTACTCTCAGAATGCTCTTTGGAATTAAATGAATCCAATGTTCTAGTGGATAGGTAATACATTTCTTCTTTTTCTGCCGAGCATATCCCATATGTACCATTACTTTATTTTTAGTCCAATTTTGTTGAGCTCTAGCCGTCACACTCGGATGAATTGATGCTCTCTGCTAAGCTCCGCAGCAGAAGAAAGACTTTTTGACGTGAGATTTCCATCATGGTAGTGGTAAACTACAATTTCCCGTCTATTGTGCACTTCGTGCATCATTCTTCTTGAATTTAAATAACAATAGCCAACAGAATTGTAACATTTTAATTTTCATATATTTAAAATTAGCTTATATAATCGAATTTCGGCATTACTGCGCAATCTATCAGTAATAATGTTAAATGCCGTAAATGTTGTTGCTTTAATATTCTCGGTCCATGATAGTAATTCATACCGCATCCGTGGTGTTGTCACCGTTATCCAAAATACCATCGGTACTAATTGGTTAACGAACTTTACTAGGTTTATTGTTACCTTTTATTAATTTCTTTAGTTATCCTTGATCATCTCTTGTGTATTTTCTTATTTGATTTCGAACTACGTATTTAAATGCGCAAAATTTCACGCTTCATAGTGCTAATTTAGTACTAGTGGGTTTAGTACGCTTTTGGCATAGCCTAAAGAAAACTATAGCCGCGACACTCGGCTCGTTTAGTGGGGTACGGATTCAAATTTTTTCCGTGAAGCTCAGTGAAGCGAGGACACTACGCAGTTGGAACTCGATGCCAATCATACACGCTTACCTGGGCCGGAGTGCAATAAATTTTCATAGGAATTAAAATAGAAAAAGATTCGTTGTTTGGGTAAATAAACTATCGTTATGCGCATATATTGTTTTGTTTGTATGTTATATAAATAAGTTAATGTTTATGTGTTAAAATGGGAAAAGAACGGCAAAATTAAGCAGCTAGTTAGTTTGTTTATTTAAACTTAAATTTGATCATACGGTATCAGAATAGGTTCAAATGACTAAAATAAATTGGAACTTGGAACTAACTGGAACTAACCGAAAGTTAATTGAGCAACTAACCAAAGCTAGCCAAAAGTAACCATAAGCTCTAAAACAGGCTAAAACGTACCTATCGTAACAGGTTACAAAAATTAAAATAAGTTAAAACTAACCAAAACGAAACGAATTTAAGCGACTAACCAAAAACATTAAATTTGCTTATAACGTATAGGAACCGATTCAAATGACTAAAATAAACTGGAACTAACTGAAAGTAACCGAAAGTTGATTGAATGGCAAACCAAAAGGAACTAATAGCACAAAAATAGTCTAAAACGTATCGGAACAGATTAAAAATGTTAAAGTAAATTAAAACTAACCCAAATTAAACGAATATTGGCAAGTAACCAAAGACATTAAAATTGGTTATAACGTATCGGAACCGGTTCCAATGACTAAAATAAATTAAAACTAACTGAAATTAACCGAAAGTTGATTGAACGAAAGTAAGTTGAAACTAACCGAATTTTGAGGACTAACTAAAATTAATCAAACACATTTAAATTAATTATAACGTATCGGAACCGGTTCAAATGACTAAAATAAATTGGAACTAAGTGAAAGTTACCGAAAGTTGACTGAATGACTAACCAAAAGTAAGTAAAAGCAGCAAAACGGTCTAATACGTATCGGAACAGATTAAAAATACTATAGTAAGTTAAAACTAACCCAAATTAGCCGATTTTTGGCGACTAACCGAAAGTAATCAAAAACTTTAAAATTGGTTATAACGTATCGGAACCGGTTCATATGATTTAAATAAATTAAAACTAACTGAAATTAACCAAAAGACGATTGAACGACTAACCAAAAGTAATCAAAAGCACCAAAAGGACTAAAACGTATCCTAACAGATTAAAATTATTAAAGTAAGTTGAAACTAACCCAAATTAACCGAATTTTGGCGACTAACCCAAATTAATTGAAAACATTTAAATTGGTTATAACGTATCGGAACCGATTCAAATTACTAAACTAAATTAAAACTAACTGAAATTAACCGAAAGTCGATTGAGCGACTAACCAAAACTAACCAATAGCACCAAAAAGGGCTAAAACGTATCGTAACAGCTTTAAAATATTAAAATAAGTTGAAACTAACCAAAATTAAGCGAATTTTGACGACTAACTTGAATTAATTCAATAACTAAAATAAACTGAAACTAATTGAAAGTAACCAAAATTTGATTGAAAGACTAACCAAATCAAATCAAAAGTAACTAAAAGTACTAAAACGGGCTAAGACGTACCGGAATAGTTTAAAAATAATATTAAGTAAGTTAAAACTAACCCGGATTAATTCAATTTTGGCGACTATCCTAAACACTAAAATTGGTAATAACGTGTCGAAACCGAAAGTAATCGATAGTTGATTGATCGACCCAGTTTTGGCGGCTAACCAAAACTAACCAAAAATATTAAAATTGGTTAAAATGTATCGAAACCGGGTTCAAATGACTAAAATAAATTAAAACTAAACGAAAGCTGATTGAACTAACCCAAACTAACTAAAAGCACCAAAACGGACTATAACGTATCATAATAAGTTACAAAATTTAAAGAGCCCAAAAATAATCGAAAATTAATAATATGGAAACATTCATAAAATATATATGAAGGGTACAGGGGAAAAACGATCTAAGCGCCATTTCCCTAGGAAACTTTTATTATTGATTTCACAGAAAATTTTATTCTTGATAAAAGTTGTTGCTTGGAAAAAAACTAATTTTGACAATGTTAAATTAAGACTAAGTTATACAGGGTACTTAAAAAATACAAAAATGGTGGTTAAAAAATAAAAACTTAGGAATATCGGAAAAGCTTCTACAGGAAAAATAAAGCTCCTATTAAGGTAAAAATAAAAGTCAAATACCATTTTTTCCAAAAGTGCATCGTTGCTGAAAAAAAATAAGGACAAAATTAAGAAAAAGCGGGTTTTTTCAATAATTGAAATGGTTTTTTTCCGCAACGGTGCGGTGCACTTTTGGAAAAAATGGTATTTGACTTTTATTTTTATCTTAATACGAGCTTTATTTTTTCTGTAGAAGGTTTTCCGATATTCTAAAGTTTTTGATTTTTTAACCATCATTTTTGTATTTACTGAGTACCCTGTAAAACTTATCTTTAATTTAGCATTGTCAAAAATAGTTTTTTTCCAAACACCAACTTTTATCAAGAATAAAATTTTCTGTGAAGTCAATAATAAAAAAGTTTCCTATGGAAATGGCGCTTAGATCGTTTTTCCCCTGTACCCTTCATATGTATACACATTTTATAGAAATAACATGTTTCTAATTTTTTTATTAGTCTTACAACCATTTCATCATTTAGCCATGGTGATTTTAGTTTGACAATATTATTGAATTATATTTTAATATAAAAGGTCTCAAAAGAGCGGGACATATTTTCCGATTTTCGAATTCTTCTAAAAATTCTAGATAAATTTCATGTAGCACGTCGAATAGCATCCCTTCCATTTAAAGAATTTGATCTGTTTAACTTAGTGCGAAACGATTTACATCTTATCTTAGTTACATTAACATCCGAAATTCTTCAGATTTCATATTGATCCAGAAATGTAACTCTAGTCAAATGCGCAATTCTGTGTTATTTAAAGGCTTACATGATTTTAATATGTTACCGAATAGTGTTAAAGATTGTGACGCTTTGGATGATTTTAAAATGTTATTGAGAAAACATATATTGTCATAGGTGGATGGTATGCTTTTTAGCTTCTTGTTCACTTTTACTGTTTTCGATTTTACATTTTCCTGTTTTACTTTATTTGTATTTGTTAGCTTTAAGTTTTAAAATGTTTGTAATGCGTTTTCCATATAGCTATTATGCTAAATAAATAATAATAATAATTATTATTATTATTATTATTTAGTATTTATCTAGATATACGAAATTTTCGGTTTGGTGGGGAGTATTTTCCAGGTTGTGGTTATGTGGAAGATAAGAAAGTGCAAAACATTTCGTTTGACAATAAACAGTTTGGATTCAACAATAAAGGCGTAAGTCTTATCCACATATATCCATTATTTCAGATTTGATCAGCACCTTGATATCATTTTGATTTGCTGTACCTTTTTTGGTTTTAAAGATACCAAGGTAAATAAAAAAGCAAAATGTAGGGTTGGTAGCCAAGTTTTTTCTAGATTACATATAAAACAAAACACCAATAATTTTCTGACATAAAAGCCTACTCTATATATTTTTTAAATAGAACACCCTGTATATTACTACATTTTTGGACTCTCTAGTGAAATCAAAACACATGTCTTGTATAATATGCTATACCTATCTTTAGCTGTGCACATCTCTTTCTTAGGTTTTCATAAGCTATCGAATGTCAGTGGCTTTCAATTTAACCGGAGGTTTAAAAGTTCCGGTCAATTTAATTCGCGGATTAAATTCAAAGTTACTGTCATTTGATAGCTCATGAAAACCTAAGACAGGAATATGCAAACCGTTTTCTTTGCTCTCATGCGGTTTAGATTTTAAAGCCTATCAAAATGTCAAAATGCACGACTTTCAACTGTCAATATTTCGTAAACACCTAAAGAAAGATAGGTATAAGATATTATACACGAAATGTGTTTAGACTTCTCTAGAGATTCCAAAAATGTAGTAATATACAGGGTGTTCCATTTAAAAAATATAAAATAGGCTGATATGTCAGAAAATCGTTAGGGTTTTGTTTTATATGTAACGTAGAAAAAAACTTGGCTACCAACCCTACATTGTGCTTTTTTGTTTAACTTGATATCTTTAAAAACAAAAAAGTTACAGAGAATCAAAATGTTATCAAGATAAATTGAACGCACGGTACATGTTGCTCCGATTTAGTGTAATTGTGTACTTCATGCATAAACTAGTTCGTGAACTATAGCCAGATCAAAAATTTACTTTCATTTCACCATCTTGAAAATATTTTTATCTAGCGAATAAAATGAAAAAGCTGTTACGAAAAAATATGCAAAATCGTACATAATACGTTTATAAAATTGTGCAGGTTGCTAAGAATCTATATAAAACAAAATTATGAACTTATATAAGATCTTTTTTAAGCTTAGAAGAGAACGACTAGATAAATCAAAATTTTCAAAATTATTATTGCAGATCTTCACAAGTTCGACTAAAGCCGTAACTACTTGTGCAATATAATCTCTCATATAAAAAAACTTTTGTTGTGTATAGATCTTGTTGATATTTAAAGATTAACTTGGAGCTTATTTTCTATTATAGTTATATTCATGTGAGTTTATTTCAATTTCAATTTATTATATGTGTGTTATAACGTTAAAAAATAAATAATTTTCTACATAAATGAGTTGAATTATTGATCGTAACTTATCAAAATAATATGTAACCCAATTATATTTTTCTTTAGGTAATTGACTTTTCTTTCAAGAATGCTGTACTTACTACAAGTAATCTACTTCGCCATTCTTAATTTCACTTCAAAAGTCATTTTTAACTATTTTTTTCCGGTGTAATGTTTAAATAAATATCCGGCTCTCTTTATGCAGCTTTTTGGATCAAAAAATTGGCTCTTCTCTACTCGAAATAAACAGTATTTTATAAATCATATATTTTGTAATGAAAGTTTAAATAAAATAATAGGGGAGAGTAACAATTTTAGTATATAACGTCCCAAAAAATTTGAGTACGGCTCACTTCACTAATGATTGCCGGGGGGTCGACGTCAAGTTAGATTTATTTATTTCCTCCCCACTACATAGTGATAAAGTTGGTCCTCGCTTGTCAAAGCTGCCGCGCTTAAGTGTCGCAGCTTTGGGGTCTTTTAGAAGCAACATTATGTCGAGGGGGATCGGACATGTCATTTTCTTCGATCATTTTGTAGGTGTTGCTGATAGCTATACATCTGTAATTTTGCAGATCATCCCTATGGAATTTTGAGCTAAAACCACCTAACTTGTATACCTTATGTTTGATTACCTGTATGTATTTTTGATGAATTAGTTGCATGGAATTTTTCTTTATCGAAGGATATTACCTACTGGACTGGAGACAGGCACAGCAAATGGCTCTTCCCACACATCCCTCTTTAGTACCTAATATTTTGAATTAAGGTTTCTTCTTCTTTCCTCCTTACTAGCTAATTGATAGCTTGCGTTGCACATCATGTTCGCACTTTATTTAACTAATCACTTGTGAGAAGCATTCAGTGGATACTAAATAACACGTCCATCACAAATATACGTCCATCACAGCCTACGTTGGATAGATGCTGAGGCCTGGGCATGTGGGAGCATCCGCACTGCCTTGGTTTGAAAGCCGATAGTCACAGTTAAGCTCAACTTATTTTATTTATTCCATCATACGTGAGCAATTTAATGTAATAATGAATTTTTATTTTTGATAGTTATTGCGACTTAACGATTCGTGATCACGACTTGGTGGGTTTACTTAGCTTTAAGTTTTTATATCACTGTGCAGCCTGTATCGATATATAATATTAGAAAACTTGAATAGCTACTTGCAGCTTAGAGTGTATATATCTCTTTTATTTTCCAACCATCTGATAATTTTGTATATTGGTTGCTATTTTACTTGATGCCTTGATATTGGCCTCGCTGATAAATGTTTGGATTCTGCCCATCATTATTTAATGATTTATTTAATTATTTATCGAATTTATTAATCCGTACTCAACTAAATATAATGGGTCGCTACTGTTAAAACATAGGCTGTTTACTCGTGCTTCACATTATTTTCAATTCTTTTTCCTTATTTCAATTTAATTCTACCTGAATTACCTTACCTACTGCATTGCTATCCCTTACTTCCCTTCCCTTCTTGAGCATTAGTTTGGCTTACCTATTACTTACCTTATTTTGAATTATTATTAGGGCGAACTGACATTATTTGATTGATAATTCGTGGCTTACTTCACTAATTAATTTGTGAATTAATTTTATATTGCTTGATTAATGGTTGTTCGTTTACTTCGTTTATTAATTTGTTAATTGATTTTCATTGTACTGGTCTCATAACTGGCTTTGCTTAATAATTTATTATTTCACTTTATTAATTAATTGGTTATTTGATTTCACTAAATTAATTCCTTAATTAACTTCACTTACCCTTTATATTGATTGCATTTCTTAATAAAACATTGGATTCTGAATAACGTTAGTACCATGCACTTCTACTTAGGAAAACTGATCTCAGCTTTTAGTCATTAGTGAGTTGTTATAGACTTTGTTTATCCCTAATTGAATTTTAGAGATTTTCTTGTGGTATATTTATTATTGTTATGACCTAAGAGCTTCAATAGCAGGACACTTGGTCGGTCACACATTAAAAACTAATATCAATAAATTTGAAAACTGTTTTTAGGATTTTTCTTTATTGTCTAATATCTCATCGCATACTTGCTAACTTATTCATATTATTAAAATATTACATTATATTATCAGCTATAACCTTACTCTCTGCTATTAAATAGAGAATGAGTGTGGCACAGTTTCTGGACTTAAAATGATATTTTTGACTGGTAAATACCCAATGTGT
>MU182482.1:38381-61564 GCA_016904865.1 Pissodes strobi | reverse complement strand
TAATATACTCCATTTATAAAATGTAGAATGAAAATATGGCTGTATAAGTTAATAAGCGTCTTTAAAAAATCAAAGTTAAACTAGCTAAATCGGACAGAAAACGTCACACTTCAATATTGATAGTTCACTCACTCTTAAGCCTTGATCGTACTCCAAGAAAATTCTGTCGTTAGCCCTATGATCCATGCGTTTTGCATACCATTTCCCTTTACTATGTAACGTTTCAAACTCCCTTATAGCGTATTTTTTACTCTGCGTATATGAACCAAAACCATCGAGAGCTACGGAAAATCTCATTTAGCAAATCTCGATATATTCAAAGTATTGGATAGGGTGTGGCATGACGGATTGATAGCATACGGACTACTACAGCACTGCTTCTATAGGTTTTTGAATTTCTTAAGGAATTGAAGGTTCTGAGTTAGTATTGATGGGCACATCTACGAGGAATTTAAAATCAATGCCGCAGTTTCTCAAAGGTGTATCTCCCACACTGGTCCTGCTCTATGCCAACGATCTCTTAGACAGGACAAACAGATCTATAACAGCGGACTCCAATATCGGATGCTCGTTTCCAGCGCGAGCGAGAAAATTAAATCGCGGCCATCAATGAAGATACGTGGAATAGAGGGAGGAAAGCAATCTCCAGTTTAACACGGAAAAATCTCAAGCTGCCATCTTCTCAAAAAAAAAACATAAACTGCAAGATTGATAAGTAACAATGACAGGATAAATACCGACTCTGGCCTCACTCATAAGCTTGCTGGGCGTCAACGTAGAAACCAACATGTCTTGGCGTAATCACGTCATCAAAATCATCAAGGCAGTAGCACATAATATAGAGCACTCTATAAAGCAGACAAGTTGTATACACCTCATCAGCTCTTACGGCTCTATAATGCCCTGATAAGACTTTCTCTGGCATACTATTCCAATGTGTGGAGCTCGGCACCCAAACACTTGCTCAAGATATTGGAGCCCATACGGAGGAGGGCAGTCCAGCTTGTGGACGGCCCAGAGTTGGCTACATACCTTGATAGCATTGAACACCGAAAAGAAAAATGGTGGGCCTATCTCTTTATTGTTGATGCTTTTACGGAAGTATTCGAACGAACTGGCACTTATGATTGCGCCAAACAGGAAGATCCGTCAGACAACATCTAGGACATCGCCGTTACGACACTCTAGAGGGCTGCCTCGCTCTGGGCTTCCGAGTTACATCTTTCCAGAAAACTACAACCTACAGCGCTTTAAGTCTAATGTCCATCGTCATCTCCGCACATACGTGTGTGACAAACATAAAAAAATAACGCAGACTCAGAATCATATATGTTATGTTTCCTTCGCAAACCGAAGGACTCTCATGTATACTCAGACAATGTGATATTTTCTAGTGCAGATAACTCTTTGATCTCTAATTAATTAACCTCATAAGGCCATTGTGCGGTTAACATTGGTTAAATAGTACCTTAAATGCCATACTAGGCAGCTATGTGTCTACCATTTGACCACTCATTTTTAAAGCAATTTATTACCAAGTTACAGTTCAATGTTCGTTCAAGTTGGCGGGAACAGCGAAGCACTGTATCATTTAGTCTTAATTTGTAATACAATGGGTCCATCTACTTCATGCAAACAAAAACGACTATGCTCAAGCTTTTTACCTGAGAGGATATAACACCTCGAAAGAGTAATACTGAAAGTAAAAATTAATATAATTTGATGGTAATATTGACCATGAAAAAGAAATTGATACAATATATTTCACATATTATTAAATACTAATCGCCGCTGAACATGAGGTTTAGGCATTTTTTTAAGTATCGGAATATGTCTTGTTCGCCTTCTTCGAGGACATGACTATTCTTCTCTATATATTTATGCACCTTCTTTTATCTTTTACCGTCTTATTCATCCATTGCTAAATATATATAGTCCCTAGGTTTCGAGCTGCCTTTTACTTCTATGGTATTAATAATCTCCTTCTCAAAATGCGGGCCATACCGTCAGAAACCTTTATTAGAAAGGTAAACGTGCATTTATAGCTATGTCAGAAATATTTGCACAATCTATTATGCTGGGCTAAATATCTAATAATGCAGGCCATTGTTATCCGTTACTCCTTTGTTAACAATGGCGCATCTAATCACTGTCAAATCTCGCTACGATAGAGAAGTTCCAAAGGGCAATCGACTGGCCACATCTGAGATTAACTGACACATCAATGTCCTAACTACGAACAAACTTTATTAATGAAGTTGCCGCTCTATCCCGGGAGCATTTAACATCGAGTGGCCTTAATCTATTGTTGAATCGCCGCCCGGTCACATTCTAAGCACCGGATACTGCATCTATTATTAATCAACATCCATGAACGCAATAAACATAGACGCATTATGAGATGCGGAGCTTGCTTATATTTTGATAGGGAGCGAGAGGAACCAGTAAACTTTCGGCCTCTAGAGGACAACAGTAACTTTTTTTGGAGGGTAGTGAAATATTTGCAAACATACATTTATTTAAGTATCAGTCAATACGTAGTTTACAATAAATATGTATAATTCGAGTTGTATAAGGTGTAACTATACAAACATATTATTAATAACGCATTATCATACAGTGTCTTTTAAAAATACCGATTTAATATTTCAATTTGCTGCATAGGAGGTACTGGTTGCGCTTGATTTCTACAGTCCAATGACAATATGTTCAAGTTTTCCGGTTTATAGATATTGTACGTTAATTCATTTTTTAAATGGAACTCGCTCTTCATTTATATCGTAAGTAATTCATCATATCACTATTACTATAACCTCAAATATCAGATTTTTACTTCATATGTTTCTTAAAAAATTACAGCTCAGTGTTTCGATTCAAAAGTACCCGAATGGTCGGGTTAGAACATTTTTAGAACGAATGAAGGTGAAAAAATAAAATTCGCTACATAAGCGTTATTGGTTGTACTTGATCCATATGCTTATATAGTAATATTGCCAACTCAGCTTATTCAATACCAGCTAGATCTGCCGTCGGCTTTCTTCGATCTCAGTGCAAGGACGTTAGATCGAGATTCGCGTATCACGTGCAAAGAAATTGGTGCGAATTGCAGACTGAAGTTTGTTATGAGTTTGACACAACAGGGTCGTATTAATTGCAATTTGTAGGTACGTATTGTGTTCGTGATGGCAAGATGGTACACAATAAAATTTATAATAATTAAAAATGCGCACAAAGCCATAATAGAATATAAATCTTTATTTAAGAAATACAAATAGTTTGCAGCTTTCTTGATAACAAGACGATTATAATAAAAAAAAATCTCGGACTGTCTAAAAATCGGCTGAGTGTTTTAAATATTAAATATTATCAGTAATATGTATATTTACGAGTACAATAATAAGATTAACGTTTTGTACCGATAGGGGAGATGTCTTATCGAAAAGACCGTCGATTTGAAATGAAAAAAATGATTTTCAAAATTTCGGTGATAAATTTTCGTTTACAATCTGAAAATACCCCGAGAGCTTTAACTGATTGTAATCGAAAATTTGTCGAATAGACATTATTTTGAAAAAAACATTTTTTAGTTTTACATCGACGGGATTCGATAAGGCGGCGACCTTAGAGGTATATTTCATTAGACAATTTCAAGAACTATTTATTTAGAAAAGGGGTGTTTTTTATTTGGAATTTATTTAGTAACAAGGGAAGTTAACAATGATTTTAATACATGAAAAAGGATAAATCATTATAACAATAATATGTAGTTCTTAAATAAATAAATTAACTTTTTAAAATGGCGGATAATCTAGAAGTTGATTCGTCATAGCTACTCGTCGACACGCCTCTAGCGAGCAGCGGCTATAAACCGTAAAGGGCGGGACTGTTTTTTTACTATTTAGTGGGTTTGTTTACTATTTTAGAACATCTAATATCTCACGCGCATGGCCCTCCGCTCGCTCCAGGGGCGCAACCAAACAAAACTAACCCAAACTAACCCAAGGCATGTTCAAAATTAATTTAAAAAAAATAAAAACATAACCTTAATAAAAAACCTTGACACTGACGGCAATTGAACCCGCAGCGTCGTATCACAAACGCAGCATCGAACCACTACACCACTAGAGCCGTTGGAAGCAACTCGCTGGACAGTGAAGACATTCAAACAAACCCTCTACAAAGTAAGCAAACTAAGTCCCGCCCACCCAACTGCCATTATGGTTTGTAACCGCTGCTCGCTAAAGGCGGATTACTCGTTGCCCTAGCAACGGGATTCCTTTGCAAGATTCAGGCTACTTGATGAGACGCGTTTGCCTATCGCATTAATTGAAACTAAATAGTCAAAATTAATAAAAGAATGGTAATAGACGTGTTAATTTAAATTATTTATTTGTTGTATAGCATTTTTTTAATTCTAATACGTGTTATATGCCTTAAATTATCATGATTTTGAAATGTATCTATTGTTACGTAATACTCCAAAAACGAAGGTTTTTTTTCGTTTTGGTCTTTTCGATTTGGTCTTTCTACCGCGTCTTATCAAAAAACACAATGGAAATACTGAGGAAAATTTGGAGACAAAGTGCCGAAAACCAAACCTCGATAGTATAATTCGTATTGTTTTCATAGTTTGTTCTTCTTTCTTAAAAAATCTATTTTGTTTCACACTTGTTGTTCAACAGTTATAGAGGTTTCATCACATTCCGTTGGTTATTTTACCTTTGCTGATTTTTAGGGAAATTTTAGATCCCTACTTGTAGAAAAATAAATACATTATTTAGCTATTCTCATCTCTTAGGAATCTAAAAAACTGTAACTACAATTGTTTGAGCACTTTATTGCGGCACAGCGACTGTATGCACGCATTATTTCCACTTCAAACGCACAGAACACGCTATGCCTACTAAATTTACTAAATACGCTCCTGTAAATCGCGAAAAATTCTCTGATAGTACCGACGTCGACTAACGCTCTGGCTGCTGCCAATGCCAAATTGCCAAATGCGTGGCAGGCTATGCGCTGACCCCCTCATTTCATGCGGGGATAATTAGCTGGTATTGAATAAGCTGTGGTTGCCAAATATATCATTTTTAGATACTTTCAATATTAGAACTTTCTTTATGTTAAAAAAGAATCCTAAACGGAGCGTTAACCGTTATTTATAAAAAAAATTATGCGCCTCACCTTTATAAGCACGCAACTGAAGTGAAAATTCTGAAAGAGATATTAGAAAATGAGATTTTGTTATTTTTTAAAGCTTTTTTTTCCTCAACTTTTCTCCTCGGTTCCGACACATTTTTTTTCGCTTCTTTTCAACTTTTTTTTCGCCAAAAACTGCGTTTGTCAGACTTTTTTTTCCCCATTTCGTTTTATAATTAACTTTCTGAACAATTTTTTACCTTTTTCTTTATGAATCTTTTTTTCTTATTTCGTTGTATAATAATTTTATTAACTCTCCGAACAATTTTTTCCTTTTTCAATTATTAATTTCTTTTTCGTATTTGGTCTTATAATACTATTACTAACTTTCCGAACAACTTTTTCCTTTTTTTAATTAATAATTTCTTTTTCGTATTTGATATTATAATACTTTTATTGACTTTCCGAACAAGCTTTTACGTTTTTTTTATTTTTTTTTCTTTATTTCGTTTTATAATATTTTTATTAACTTTTCAAAAATTTTTTACGGCTTTTTAATTTTTTTCTCATGTAAAAAAAATTGTCATAAAGCCTGTTTTTCTTCCAATTTTTACAATCCCCGACCTCGTACCTGAACTCTTTCGTCTTTTTCTCGCTGAAAACCGCATTTCTCCTTTTTTTAATAAATTTATTTTTCTTATTTCGTTTCATAATGTCTATGTATTAACTTTCCGAACAATTTTAATCGTTTTTTTCTCAGGTTTTTCCAATTTTTTCGAAATTTTTTAGGTATCCGGCGGTAAGGGGGTATAATTCCCGCCCCCACTGATGACCCCCATCGCTTGTCAGATTTTCAATCCGAGGCTCCTTTGCAGAGACACCGGCTAAAAAGTTTTTCCCCAAAACCCCCCTTAAATTAGAGTCCCATTCCACCCATATGACCAAAGGTAGCCCCTCATAAGGCGCACTTACCATAAAAATTTCGCCCCCGTATTTCTTCCCGTTCTCCCGAAATTAATTATTTTAGTTTCTTCTTCTCCCCCCTCTCCTCGCTGAACGGGGAGGTGGGGTGTACGGGGTCCAGTTTTCGTCCAGGAACCTCATTTTACTCCAAATACTTGTCCTGAAAATTTCAACTCTCTAGCTATACTGGAACATGCTTAATTTAAGGGGCGTTTCACTTTGATAAGCATTTTTCTGACTTTACCCTCGCTTTAAACGAGTTTCACTTCAAAAACTATCGCTTTTAATTATTTTTATGGTAAATACAAAATTGTAATTGCAAAAATATTCATAGAAATGTCTTTAGTTTCTAACGATATCTGTTTCTTGTTTTCGTCAGTTTTAGAGATTTTATCTTTACGATGATGTTACTCAAATTAGTTATTTTATCATTTTTGCTTTGCATATAGAATGAGAAGCATTTCTGAGTTATTGGTCGAAAAATCAAAGGTAGAATAAGAGTGTGCCTTCACTAAAAATTTAGGAACGTGAGCTGAAAAGGAATTATAACAACGCAAATGAAACATATTTTGATAAGTTATTAAATTCTTCACCTCTGTCTGCTTATTATTTTATGATAGGTACCACGAGTTCTGTGCAAAGGATGTTAATATCAGCAAACCGGAATTTAAATAGACTTCCTAAAAAATCTGATAGCTAACGACATACGAATTCGAAACTAACGATAGTAAGACAATTTGTATTCAAGAAAGTGGCAATGATCTTGTACTAACTGGCACTTGCGGGCGAGAAGAAATAATAAATTTAATTTTATCTAATGTAATGTAACTCTGAACGCTATGTTGAGCCCTTCGCATCTGCTGAATGCTATGTTGAATATTCAACCGAAAATGCATTTATTTATTTATTTTTTGTTTATTTATTTATTTATTCATCTATATATTTATTTATATATTTATTTAATATTTTATTTATTTATTTACATATTTAGATATTTATTTATTTATTTAGTTAGTTATTTATTTATTAACGGGTTTAGCACAATTTACAATAGTACATCCAGCATCTTATAAAGGAAAACGATAAAAATTTTAAACACATTGCACAAGGAACTGTGTTTAAGATCAATGGGTTAACTAAACTGGTTGATAAAATGGTTTTAAGAAATTGGTTGTGTGATATGAAAAAATCAAATTCAGTTTCATTACTTAACCGACAAAGTCTTGTTACGGGTGAGTTCAGACTATGATTTGACTTATGGAAGGGAAATGTGAAATGTGGATATGCTTCGTGTCGCCCTGCCGGGAATGTGGAACCCGATACTCTCAAGAATACTAGGACAATATAGATTATTACTTATCAAGTTTAACAGTAACTTGAGATCTCTCTGTGCCCTCCTCTCCTCTAATGCGTCAGTTCCAAGTAGACTTTCTATCCCAGAGTAATGCAAAGTGAGGTCAAGTTAAAACTTGTTGCCAACATTATGCAAAAACTTATGTTGCACCGTCTATGGTATTTTCCGATGAATACAGTAGCCAAGTGACCAAACAGATGAAGCATATTCTAAATGAGACCCCACAATACTTGTATAAAGTTGCTTCACGGTTTTGATATTATTAGAATCAGTACACACTCTATTTAAGAATCCAAGTAACTTTGTTGACTTGACAGAAACACCACGAAACTAAGGGTTTTGCCAAGCAATATCCCCAAGTCTCAAGTTGTATTAACCCTGGAAAGATGTGTAGTTTTTACTAAACAACGAAACAGTAAGTTATTTCTGGACCTATTAAATATCATATAATGCATTTATTGCAATTAAGCTCCATACCATTCATACCATACCAAGACCTATCCAGGTCGACCTGCAGGCTTAAACAATCCTCTACAGACTTCACAGTCCTATAAAAATTTAAGTGATCTACAAAAAGGCAGAAATCTCCATATTCATGATATCCTCGATATCATCAATGAAAATGTTAAATGACAATGGCCCAAGCCCTGTGGTACTACTGAAGTTATTAGGATGGCATAGAACTGAAAATTGCCGTAAATCTACAATCTAGGATCTGAACTTTCAATTCAATCAAGCAAAGATCCATTCACATCAACCATCCTGAGCTGAGAATTTTATGATTAACTTTGTCAAATGTCTTGGATAAGTCTGCGCAGTTCGAATGAACCTGATCCCATCATCCTCCAAGGCGGCAGACAAGTTACAAATTTAAACGAGGAGATTAAGCTCAGTTGATTTCTTTGGGAAGAAACTAAACTGTAGACTCATACTGACGCCATTCAATGCCGATGAGAGATAGCCAGTCACTCTCAAACAGCTTGGGAATTGTGCTTATGATACTAATTGATCGATAGTTCTTTATGTCGGACCTACAGTAAGACTTAATGATCGGAGATACATAACTAGATTTTAGCAATCAGAAAGCATGTCGACTCACAAAGACAATTAAAAAATCCTGAAAAGAGGGCCTGAAAGTATATAGCATTGGCTTTTAGAAAAATTGGGTGAACACCATCTGGCCCTGGACCGTTATTTATGTCCAACGTATCTAGCTTTTTATAAATATATCACATAAGTTTATAGCACTGTAAGGTGTACTAAGAGAGCTTATAGATAACCACGTAATTTATATCAGAGGGTCCAGTGCCATAAACACTAGCAAAAAAATCAGCAAAGTGATTAGCAATTTTCTGGACATCGCAACTTTTAAATTTATTGTAGATAAATTATTTGGGAAACTTCCATGAATTCAGTTTAAAGTTATTATAGTCATAGAAGCTTTTCACCTTGTTATTAATAAGGTCGTGGTCAAAAGCATTCACATAGTTGTCGTAAGACACCTTAGACAAATTTTCACAAATCGTCCTTAATCTACTAAATTCCCTATAGTTCTCAACAGTAGGTTGTTGTTTATATTTTCTATATGCAATTTTCTTGTTTATTATATTCTCTTTCAACTCTATTGAAAACCATCTAGAAAATTTCCTTTAAGAAATTCTTTCTCTTAAGTGGTACAAAACGCTCTATTACAAAATACAAAACAGCATAAAATATTATTGCAACCATATCATTTCAATTTCTGCCCCTAAACAAGTCTTCCCAGATCACAGCGGACAAAAAACATATATAGCACGATAGTTTCCACGTTTAAAACACCTATAAAACCCATCGGCATGGTCTTCCAAATCGTTATTTCTGCGGTTAGATAAATTAGAAAACTGAACACAGAGAGCAGGGTGATAGCCATCCAATGGTACCACCACCTCACCGACTTGAACTATGCTCATGCCCGCCGCTTAGTCCGAGGAAATCACCAGGTTCAACAGTCCACCATGAGCATTGTAGTGCAGTGTTGCCGCTTCTACTAAAAAGTAGTAGCAACTGTCAAATTTTAAATGGAACACTCTATATTATTGCATGTTTGGATTTTGCGGAGAATTCTTGACATATTTTTTAAATAATGTCCTATACCTATCTGTTACTGTTTTTGAAACATTGACAGTTGAAAATCGACCATTTACCAAGTTACCTGTAAAATCTAAACGGCTAAAGATAGAGCAAAATGGTTTGCACTTTCCTATCTTGGTTATTCATAAGCTACCCTTTGGCACTAATTTTAGATTTAACCAGAGGTTAAATTTAACCGGAAGTTCTTAACCTCTGGTTAAATAAAAAATTAGTGTTAAACGATAGCTTATGAAAAATGTAAGGACCACAGATGTGATTTTTTCATTAATTAAAATCTAATTTTACCGATTATTCTATATAAGCCTTTTGCTCAAAATTATTATTACCTACGCACTAAACTTTTAATCGAAATGCGACGATTTCTACTACCGATTGTCATTGCACTTCTATCATTATTGTCTCCAGTAGGTACCAGCTGTATTGGCGTTATCAAGTGCAAATTTTTTAAATTTTATAAATTGAGATCACGCTCGGTTATGTTTAAAGCAACCATTTCTTCTTAAACAAGCAGGATTTTCATATGCTGGTTTTCGAGGAATGAAGGCAAATGAGAATTGGCTAATTTGCTTTTTCGATGCAGATGGCAATTATACCAATTCCAGCTGTTTTTCGAAATGCTTAATAATTATTCTAGGCGAAAAGACACTAAACCTACTTAATAATATATAGCGATTGTTCATTTGTAAACAGCTTGCTTTTAAATGAACACACGTTTCATTATTCTACGCTCGCGGGAGTGAATGTCACGCTTATAATTTTAATTTTAAATCTGGCAATCCATTAGTTCCAAAATAGCGCTTACATCTCAATCCTGACACATAAATAGCTCAACAGCTGCGTGAATGAGTGTATATTTCTCTCTTTGTCCTTTAAATGAAAAGTGGTAATTATTTCCCGTGAATATACTACAACGGCTAGACGAGGTGGTTATCAAAACATCTAGAAATGGAAATATAGAATATTTCATGAAGTTTACCAATCAATCAGAGAGCGTAATTTTATCACGGAGGCGACTATAATAGAAATATATATAGAGATTTTTCAAGCATATGATAACGTAGGAAGAATCAAAGTATGCATTAGATTGGCGAAATTCTCAATTCCCAGACTGATCATAACGCAATGACTTACGTTTTACGCAGGCTGTGTCACGCGGACCGATCGGCAGTCCCGGCACCCGCGGTTAACGCGACTTGACCAGCAGAGGGGTCAGTAGTGGCTTGCGTGATTTCTGCAGTTGCGTTCGTTGCAAATTTTTGCTAACATAATCGACCTTGTAACTCGAACCTTTTCGGAGATAGCGATAGTTTACGCACTTAAAATAGACACCCTATATATTATATTTCTTGTTTTTTGAAGATCAGCTGATATTCTTGTCCAGTCTTTGTCGAGTAACAACCTGTTATGTTAGTCTTTATGTTCCATATCCCAAAGAACACGGCGGTTTTCTACTAGACTCATCAACAATTCCGTAAAAGTACTACCCATGTCGTCTAAAAATTGGAATTCTTTAAGACATATAGAAGGCCTTCGGTGTCCAACTATCCAATGCTCAACTGAAGCAGGCAGCGGCCTGACCAGCGAAATCAAACAGTTTGACCAGTAGGGCCGCTCGAGAGCCGGGTGTGCCACTATCGTCACTAGAATCCTTTTACGTAGGACACGTGCATTTCTTGAATTTGTTTGATTCTGCCACTCGTGCCGTTCGAACCGGAAGCTCCGCGCTCGTGCCATTCGAACCGGAAGCTCCGCGCGTACGAGTGGATAACAAGCTATCAGACAACTTTGAAATATGTAGTGAGTTCAAATAAGAAGATACTTTGTCCTCCTCTTGATAGTTAAAGGCCTTAATGTGTTGCTGGCTTTTGCAGGCGACCTCAACCTCATTGGAAAACAATATATTTATATTGACTAAAATGTGAAAAATAATAAGTAAACTGAGGATATTAATGCATCAATAAAAACCAAAAATATGTAAGCCGACTTCGAAAAAAGGCAAACTAGAAGAAAATGTAACAATTTTTAAGTTAGTGAAATAGGTAAATTGAAAAATTCAATCAGCAAGCTGTTGTTTAAAAGCCTTGAACAATTTTCCTATGCCCAAAAATCTAACAAGTGTATCGAATATTACGTAAAACAAAAGCATTATTAGAATGGTAATAAAACGACGTATGGATGTGAAACGAAACATGGACGATATCCAAAGTAAAAAAGAGAAGAACCCCGACGTGTTGAGAGGATATTTTCAGAAAATATTTTCAGTTATATTATCGATCACAACACAAGTTATTAATGTCACATTGAAACGGTAGTCACAACCATCCAGGAAATTAGATCCCAGTTTATGTGACATGACACGTAAGTCCATATATTTAGATGGGGAAAGATACACTACCAGGGAAGAGGCCTCTAATATATCCACATACGCGTTGAGGACAGCCTTGACTCCAACTTGATGGAAGACTGTAAGAACTGGACTCACCAGCAGTGCTAGCTGAAGAAGAAGAAGAGCAAAAAGATATATTGCAAATCAAGATAATTGAGTATGGAGTTTTTACTGTTTACTCTATTTCTATCTAGCTATCTATCCAGACTTTTCGGTTCATCTTTGGAAATAGGCCAGCCCCATCATTTTCCATTTTTCCCTGTTTGTCGTCATATTCATCCATCTTATTTCAGTGTGTTTCCTCGGGTCATCCACTCATCTAATTTAGGGTCTTCCTCTACCCCTTATATTTTCCAAAAATTCTCCATTTTAGATTTTTTTTTTGTTCCATCGATCGTTTTCTTCTCTAATATTGTGACCGGCGAATTACAATTTTGATTTCTATCATCTCTAATTTCCTTTTATTTCTTAACCAATCATTTTTCTTTCTATCTATCAGTATTACATGTAACATTTGTTTCATTAATCTTTGTGCTTTTGCTACTTTTTCCATATTTTTCTGTGTGAGTGTCCATGGGATCCATAGGGGAGGACGCAAAGTACACATTGATTATATAATTTGATTTTGAGGTGTTGTGCTTATCTTTTATTTTTTAGGATATAGCCTAATTTTTGGAATGCTGCCCAACCTAGACTGGCCCACCTCTTGATATTTGCTGTTTGGTTTTCTGTGTTGAGTCTAATATAATTAGTCCCAGATATATGTATTCTTGCATCTTCTATTTTTTCTTATCCCAGTAAGACTGTGATATATTTGACATGGTTTTTGTCTTGGCGTAGTTTATATTAAGCCCCTTTTTTTTGGCTGCTGTATCTAGTTCTACCAGCAGTTCCGTAATTTTTTCTCCGTTGTCTGTCATCAAGATAATATAGTCCGCGGCTTAGATTGCTCAGACCTTGTCCACATATATCTATACCTCTTTCTTACCAGTCTAGTTTTTGAAAACATTCTCTGTGGCTTGATTAAAAAGGTTAGGGGATATTGTGTCGCACGGTCTGGCGCCTCTTCTTATGTGATTGGCCTTGTTCACTTATGGATTTCAATTGTTGGTCTTCCTTCGCTATATATGTTGGTTATCAAGCCTGTATATCTGTGGTCTATACGACTATAAATTAATGACTTTTTCACTGCCCAGTGTTCAACACTCTCAAGGGCTTTTTCGAAGTCAATATTCGTTGACTCGTTCTATTAGAATTTTCATTGATAACGCTCGTACTGAAACTTTTACTCTGTTTATCAGAGGCAATTTCCGTGTTAACTAACTTATGGTTTTTTGAATTTTAGATTATATTTTTATAATGAAGAGATAAAACGATGAAACTTCCACATTCATCAAACGTTGTCGGCTTTTTCCTGTTTAGAGGTGATAAATTCCTTAATGAATACGATTCAGCATTCGAAAATTAATTTTAGGTGCTCTATTATTTTGCTTTCCAAAGCCTGCAAGCTTTTACACACATATGGCTATAGACAATACTTTTTCTGATCATCAGACAATATTATCAGAATGTAATATATGTCCTTATCGCACCACTACCACTGGAAGTAGGGATGTATTATATTATGAAGGCAGGGTTTACTCTGATCAGGCAATTAATAATTTTAAGTCAAAATTGCAAAGCTTGTGTTGGGATGGTGTTTATAAATATTGCAGCATAGACGACGCCTTCAACACTTTCCATGATGTTTTTGTGAAAAATTTCATTCAAGAATTTCCCATAAAAAGACTCAAGAAACATCTAAACAAAAAGAGTTGGATCAATAATGAAATTAAGGTTTCAAGTCAAAATTTTCAAGACTTAAATTTTTTGTCAAAATCTTTTCCAGAGTTACAATGTTCATACAGAACAGCTAGAAACCGTCACCACTATCTGATCAAAAAAAACAAAAAGGGAGTACTATCAAAGTAAAATATTTTCCTCTGATAATCCAAGTAAAATGGCATGGAGGGTGATTGGTGATTTAACGGGTAAACAAAAAAACAAAATCAAAATACGAGTATACGGCATAAGAACACAAAAATTGTAAATCCGGTAAAGGTTTGCGAGATATTTAATTCTCCTTTTATAAATGCACCACAGGAAATTTTTAAGCATATAAAAAAATCTATCATCAACAGATTTCACTAGTTTTATAAAAAAATGTGACAGCAGTTTTTTACTTAGACCTATAACTGAGACTGAAGTATTAAACATTTTTAAATATAAATTAAAAAATAAGTGGTCGGCGGGCAACGACGATATCCCCGTAAAAATATTAAAAAAGGTACCTTTACCTATTTAGTAAATTTGAGTTTTTCCTGTGGTAAGTTTCCTCAAAGACTAAAAACTGGTAAAGTCGTGCCAATTTTTAATCCGTAGAAAACTACAGACCAGTGGTGGTGTGTTCATCCTTCTCTAAGATTTTTGAGTACTCATTTTTAAATCAACTTTTAAGTTTTTTAGTTAAATTCAAGATTATCAGTCCCAATCCACACGGATTTCAGAGTGGAAGGAAGATCCACTGACAGTGCGATCAATGAATTTTATGAAAAAGTTTTGGAGAGAATGGAAGCTGGTCAGTGCCCTGTTGGGATCTTTTTAGATCTCAGTAGGGCGTTTGACTGTGTTAATATTAAACTCCTTTTGTTAAAACTTTATGAGTATGGAAATCGTGGGGTGCCTTTAGAGTGGGTCAAGTCTTTTTTAAGTAACAGGTCACAATATGTTTTAATGGATTTTGAGGAGAACCAGTCAAAATTTAAAATAAAATCTACAAATCAAAATACAAATGCAGGGGTCCCTCAAGGATCAATATTAGGGCCCATCCTGTTTTTGTTATATGTGAATGAAATCTCGAATATTTTGACGGATGAAATGTCTCTTTTGGCTTTTGCAGATGATGATTCTTGTTTGGCATCCCACGAGTCTCTTGACACTCTCCAAAATATTTGCAATAACAACCTACAGCAACTTTTTTACTGGTGTAGTGATAACGATCTCCATCTTAACGCTGATAAGACTCAGGCAATATTTTTTCAAAGACCGCAACGCCAAAAGAATCCGCCACCAATAAAAATAAATAATAATAACATTAAATTCACAAAAACTGCAAAGTTCATGGGTGTCGAACTTGAAAATTTCCTGTCATGGAAGCAACATTGTGAGATATTATGCTCAAAAATTAATCAAGTCTCTTATCAGTTTCGAAAATTAAGAAACGTATTAACACTAAGTCAAACACTGAGCTTATATCATGCCCAGGTTGGAAGCAGATTAACTTACGCTGTCCGTTTCTGGGGAAGTTCTACTTGTGTACCTGATGTTTTTATTTGTCAAAAGAAATAATTAGAATAATTGCTGGCGTTTCACCATATCACTCTTGCATGAAGTTATTTATAAACTATAATATTTTGATTGTCCCGTCGATTCTTATCTATCATTTGTGTATGTATGTGTTTGTGAACAAAGGTAAATTTTTACAAAATTCGACTTTACATGACTACAACTCACGTCATAAAAATGACTTTGTCATGCCCTATTGTAGACTTAATGTTACCAAAAATTCGCCAAATATCTTAGGTTTAAAGTTATATAATAGGTTACCTGCTATATTAAAGAATAGTAAGAGCCTGAATATATTTAAAGTGAAACTGAAAAGTTTGCTAGTGTCACAGTGCTTTTATGCAGTGAATGAATTTTTAGATAAGTACGTAACGTAGGTGGTAGACTACTTGTAACTACTTAATGTAGTCTATTCTATTTTTTATTTGACGATGTCGATAACATTGTAATTTTGTTTTTATGACGAATAAATGATTTGTATTTGTATTTGTATTTTATACCTACGACGGTTTAGACCCTGACGCTCAGAGAAGCTCTTTTTGTTATGATTTTTTTTACCCTTTCAGGCCTTAGTCTTCCGCCCTGCAACTATATCTAGGATCATTATCTCTCATGGAAAATGCCTTACTATTAATACTGCTCATTGATAATTTTAACTCAATAATCTGTACCACGGCGCGGCGTGGTCTGCATTTTGGACGCCCTCACGTCATGGTAAGCCGATTGACATGGTCATATTCACACACCATGTGTCGATTGTTCCATTAACGTGTTCCCGTAGAAGCGCTCCCGTACCACGACGACCCCTTCAGCTATTGTTAGTTACAACCACATGTTGCTTAACTTCAAGTAGGTGGGTTTACCTATCCCACAATGAAAATTGTTAGGATAATATTCCGACTATAGTGCCTCATCCATTGAAGACATCCAATAATAACTTGTACTTTTGCTGCCTAAACTTGTGAAAACTGCAGGGTTAGGTTTATTTTTTTATCATTTTTGATGAACGTAACACACTGTTGCAACGCGGTTCTGGTTTTCAATCCTTACTTAATATAGTAATCATTCAAACATTGATGCACATAGGTTTTTAAATTGCTGTCACTAATTAAGCTGGGTTAAACATTGCAATAACATTACCGAATATAATTTGGAATTGTTACATAATTTTGCCAAATAATATGCACT
The DNA here is from genome assembly GCA_016904865.1 of Pissodes strobi. NCBI lineage: Eukaryota > Metazoa > Arthropoda > Insecta > Coleoptera > Curculionidae > Pissodes > Pissodes strobi. The sequence goes on along the minus strand of MU182482.1, from coordinate 45,020 downwards.
AAATCAAACAGGAAAATGCACGAAAGGGCACAACAATGAGCATCATCTAATAATAAAATGAAAGTAGTGTCAAATATTAGTGGTCCCTGTCTGATTTTTCCTCACTAACCCGTAAGTACAACTAGTGGGCCCCCGAGATCCATGAGATATCAGCATCGGCTATATTTTATAAAAATGAATGACCGTTTTGCTAAGGTTTTGCTTCCTAGTGTCGTGCTATGCAATTAAATGACGCAACTTAAGGCCCGCCGGCGTCGGGCCGGAGTAGTATATGCCCGACTTATTCGTTCAAAGTACGTACTACAATACTTTAGTTTAGATTTGTATGTCTCCATTTTTAAAAGTATAATGAAAATTTTAAAATAGCTTTTAACAATCACATAAAAAAACCCATGTTATTTATTAGTATAGAAATAAATTTATTTCTTCTTCCCTATTTTCACGTCTGCTTTTTTCGACATTTAGATATGGCTCGGAAATCAAAATCAAAGCTATCCGATGATGAATAGAATCAAATTATTAGATAGGGATGCCTTCTTGAGAGAAAGTGATACGAGCAACAATGAAGAAAAAAAAAGCCGTCCAGATCAATAAATTAGATATTACCAAGAAGTAGAAGCGGGATCAAAACGATGTTGACAAACTAGGTAAAGATATATTTCGCCAACATGATTCTCATATTGAGTTCAACGGATATCCAAGTGATTAAGTGAAAGAAGTAGAAGCCACTGCAATGCACCTTAAGATTTACTGATACGGAAAGGACAACACCAAATTGTCGAAGAAAGCTGTGGAGCACACTAGGGTATTATCTCACATCATAACTGTGTTGTTTGGCCTAAAGGGCGACGCACGTCCGCAAAAATCCAATAAAAATGCCTTTAGATGCCTGGGAAACTCTTTTGACAAATAATATTTTGGGAGCTATGGTCCTGCATGTAAATAATAAAATCGAAAAGGTGATACGTAAATACAAAGAGTTTAAAAGAAGGAAGGACTCAAGGAAGAAATAATCACCTGGCTTTACCCATAACGCGGATTTTATAGAAATTAGGACATTTATAAGATTAGATGCAATATGAGATCCCTATGGGTTGCAGACAGCACGGTCGGCGCAATGCGCGGTGTAGCTTCCCGATTTACTTTCCTCCTTTGTACCCTTGTGTTTGATGGCCCAACTACAAGATCCACAACAATTAAGAAAAGTCCATTTGCTCCGTTTTCTGAAATTCCCAATATATTTTTTCAAATTTTTAAATAACCCTATTCCCCTGGGGCATATGTAACAGTTGACGAAATATGTTAGTAGCATGTAGAGGCTGGTGCAAATTTCGAATATCCATGCCAAATAAACCGGTGAATTAGTGGTTGAAAGTTAAAATTCTTGCTGATTCTAAAACACACTCTGCATTAAATTTACAAAGGTTAAACTCAGCTGAAGATAAAGCAAAGTTTATTCACCTGACTCAAGTTGTTTTGGCATTGGTGGAGCCCAATATTAACACTAAACGTAATAATAGGAATGGAAACAACTGATACACCTCTGCAGAACTGGATGCTCTAAAAAATAAAGGCCATACTTACGGTGGAACCATGAAGAAAAATAAACAAGCATTCCCACCTGAATCTCTTCTAAATCACACTATTGCAATCGATTCCTCACTTCTTGGGTATACGGACGGGTCAAAAGTCAGTTACTTCTTATGTACATACACTAAACGTAGCGAATCCATTGTCTCTTGTTATCATCAGTAAGAAACCCGGGATTGTTTCCTCTTATAATTGAATGGAAGCCGGTGTAGATGCACTAGATGAAAAATTGCTAACTATTCGACAACAAGAACAACAAGGCTTTGACTCATAGTCCTGTTTTATGCAAATTTAGATATCAGTGACATCAACAGTCGTATATTAAATCTGTCTGCTATAGCAGGTGAAGGAATGTCTCGATCTAGCTACTTGAAAGATCTAGGTAGGCAATTATAAACTCCCCAAGTTACGGATACAATTTACAATACAAATGCACCTTGAAAAATTCCCATGAAGGCTGCTAATATTTTAAAATTGTGTTTTGAAGAACCTCCTATGCTCGCTGAAATGCTACAGTGGTCAAAAACACCGAGATCTGGCATACGCCCTTCAAATAAGCACAAGAAAACTTGTAATCGATGTTCAACCTGTAAAATATATGTTGACCTCGCTAGTTACTTTTTTTTTCTTTTTCTAATTGACATATATGTTTACTTCAGCTCGTTTTTGGAAATAAAACAAATTTTTATTTTGTTTTCCAGTTTTACGAAGAAATTAACAACGGGTTCCAAGGACCAAGTGGCTAGTAGTAGGCCTTTACGAGTTAGAATATTTCACTGAAATTCTAATTTACTATTTAATATTATTAAATCTAACTCATTGTGAACTAGGCTTAATTTTCATTCCGCGTTTGGGACTCTAACATATTTAATATACAAAAGCTGTCATTATTGCCACGAGATTTAATTAGTTTACTGAGATTTCCCGGGGTAAATCACTCGACTTAATCGCTGGTAATTACTTATACAATTATTTCCCAAGCTGGATTATAAATACACTGTAAGGGTCGGGTCACGCCAATTTTTATACTAAACGTTAAGCAATTAGATATAATTTTAGCTGGGAAGCACGATGAATTCTTGTCTTAATCAGAATATAATAAATTTATTGAAGAAGCTAATCATCTACTTTTAATTGTGGCCTCCTTATACATGGTGATATTTTTCTCGGACAAATAAGATTATCAGCCCCAACAGAAGCGATAAGCTTTTACAAATATTGGGGTCTCGACCACCGCCATTGGAGTTTTATATACAAGCTATTTGATTGTCCCTTCAGAAAAAAAATTCAAACGCATTCAGGTCAGGTAATCAATGTAGCAACGCTGCTTAACCACCAACGATGAACATGCGCATCAGAGAGACACTCCCAAAGTGCTGCAGTAAAGTGCGCCGCGCCGGTTCTCTATCGCGGCATTGTGTTGAAACCCGATTCCATTTATTACTAATTACATGAATTATCTAAATAATTTCTAACGCTTCAATTATGTTGTTTACAATTTAATCATACCAGGCCAAAAAAATTGAAAACTAACATTTCGAGCTTGTTATGATTAATAAATGTGAATTTTCTTCAGCTAAGTTGGAGAAATTTCTAATTAAAATAAGGATATGCTCAGAGAAACTCTTATTTAAAAACCACTGGCAAAATACTATACATAAAATATGTAGGTGGAAGTTCTTCAAGCCGTGTTGCTCTTTCAAGTTGAAGTAATTTACATTTTGCCAGAGTCAATTCTATTCCATGTAGAATCTACGTTGCCCTGTATAGAGAACCGCCTTCTCAATTCAAGAAGTTCGTCGGTATCTTCTGCGTTCAATATTAAATTCCATTGGTTTTAAGGTGTCGCACGCCGGTTTCACTTAGGGATCTACTAACTGATGTCTTTGTAATTTTATTTTAGGGAGTTTTTCGTTCCGGATACCTTTCACGATAAATTCTTACTGCTTCTCTTCCATTTCGTCTCGCCCCATAAGCTATTAATTTGTCGGTTAATACAGTTATACAAAAGGCATTGTGATGTTGCATCTATGCATATTAAAAAATGAATCAACCTAAATATTTGAACATTATATACTGAAAACGCAGCAAAAATCTTGACAAGAACAGTGAAAATACAAAAAATATATGTTTTGTTTATATGCGTGGGCCACAGGCCACGAAAGACTAAGACCTATAATATACACCTGAGTGAGGGTACCGTGACCTGTTATATGGCTTATATTGTCAACGTTGTCCAAGTATCTAAACATGCACACTTGGTGCACTTCACGGCACTTTTAGACAACGCAGTAGTGCTTCCACGGTCGACATTGTAGAACTCAAATAACTACTACTTTTGTGGCTTTCCGGCCGAAAATCAAACCCGGGTGTTCCGCATAACAGGCGGGGATATTGACCACTATACTACCGAGAGTTATGTAGTAAGTAAGTAAGTTAAGTTGTAACGGGCCAGATTTTCGAGTTCGTTTATTCATTCGCTCAACATCGTTATCTACTAAGTCAACCACTATTATTTACTATCACCTTTTAATAGATTTTATTTTCACTTTTTGGATTGTTAAGTTGTATTTTGTATTGCTGTTATCTTTTTTACCATAACATGGCCAACGCCAAAGTAAACTTTTAACATTTTCAAACATATGACATGTTACGTTGTTTTATACTGCTACGAGCATCCTGATAAGGCGTCAGAATTATATTTCCAAAGTTTCCCAGAATAAAATTAACTTATTAATTTCAATTATAAACCTATTATTAATAACTTCCGCTTGGAGTTAATTAACATCCAAACTGATTCAGATTCTTGCCATCCGGTCGTCCATTAAGGTAATACTGCATCAATGATAAACAAGTTATTAAATTTCGAAACAATCTCAGTTTCAATTTAATACAAATCCATTTATTTTATTGATAAAATTGCCATTGCACGCAATGAAAAGCCTGGCGTTATTTCTAATAAATCCTATGTTTTATGTAAGCATATACATTAGGGTGGAGTGAAAAATGATTTTTTTTTTATTTCTTTGATGTAATAGTTACAAAAAGTTTCCATTAGGAACACATATTATCCATACCAATTTTTGTTTTAATCGCTTTATATTTAGAGGGTCCACCAGACCCACCATTGTAAGAAAAAAAGTTGAAAATTGCAACTTTTTTAAATTCGTATTTCAAAAATTATACTCAGGTTAGCCATATACGCAATACTACTACTAATGGTAATTGCTCATTCACTTACGACAGGCACGGACTAAGTACGGGGCTCGAATTAAAGGAATTAAATAAAATAGTAAAACGTTATATTTAAAGCCGCAGCCGTGGCGGAAGGCGGACCCTCTAAATGATTGATCGCAATTACCATTAGTAGTAGTATTGCATATATGACTAACCTAAAGTATAATTTTTCCTATTAGTAACATTTACACGTAAAGAATGCAGTTATATACGAATTTAAAAGAGTTGCAATTTTCAACTTCTTTTCTAACATTGGTGGGTCTGGCGGACCCTCTAGATATAAAGCGATTAAAACAAAAATTGGTATGGATAATATGTGATCCTAATGGAAACTTTTTGTAACTATTACATCAAAGAAATCAAAAAAATTCATTTTTCACTCCACCCTAATATACATGATTCAATGAAAAATTAAAATCTTTCAAACAATAGTAAATAATTATATTTTCAATATCAGTCCTCGCAAGTACAATTTGTATTGAATCCAGTGCTCCTAATCATTGACGCAACCCTATTACTTTTTGTCTGAATTAAAGCTGTGCAACTTAAGTGTAGAGTGGGGCGTCACCGACGACGTACCGGCCGCTATTGCAATTCAGAAAATTTGACGGTGTTTTTATCATTAGTAGAGTGTAAATTCATTAGGTTGTTGTAAATATGCTTCTTACTGTATTTATAGGTGGGCATGCTTACTGGTGTAGATCGTTCCTATCTATCCTGCATAAACTCACTAGCACACAGCAGTGGAACAACCAATATATAGCACTACCAGCCTAATTTTCTAGCCGAATATCAACTCAAGAAGATAAATTAGTGATATAAACACGAATAATTATATAAAATGTATAGTTTGCTGCATTCTGCTATCTGTCTGCCTCCTTAATGAATTAAATGTCAATATTGTGCTCAAAAAAGAAATGATACGATAATAAGCGAGTTGCGAAGTGTATAATATGCCAGAGGCGTGAAAGTAAGCAATGAGAAACGCAATTTTCGAGCCGCTTGCTGGAAGCAGAATAATTACCAATAAGAATATTTTTAAAGAAAGCATCATTATATTATTTTTTTTCGAAAGGGAAAGATAAGATTCAGATTGCTATGTTAACTTATGTTCTATAATACATTGATTTATTTGTTGCTTTTGAAGTCATTCTCAGAAAAAGTTCTCACAGCTCTAAGAATATTTGCCCCCGTATATTGCATATCTATGAGCAATTTAGACGAACACCAATGTGCATATGCACTAATAATTATTGTAATTTAATATTTAGATCTAACGGAAATTTTAGCACTTCATCAACCCAAAAACCTGCTGTGACGTAAAATATATATAATTTAAAGTCTTGATGAATGGGAAATATTTTTCGTCTGCAAAAACTATGCGTACCTTGAATACGTTAAACTTTTTAGAGATAGCTGCTCATGTAATATTTTATATGCAAGGCACTTCTTATCCTCACATTTCCGTATGTTTACCTTCCTATTACTCATTGCACTGAGAGACAAATTTTCCCGTAACTTATAAAATGTAGGAGCAGATATAGTATAGTAAACAGCTCGCTTAATATGTAAATCAACTATTGCAAAATGTAAATCTAATATCTGAAATTAAAGCTAGTTTAAAAGGAAATATTTACCTTGCAGCAAGATCCTTATGGACAAACTTAAGCGATTCCAAATGTTTCATTCCAGAGGCTATTTGCGTAGTCATATAAATAAGGCAGCCATAACTGTAAATGAAAATATGTATCATATTACTTGAAATTATGTCTAAATAAATGAATGTTGATATTACAAGTAATATAATTAAAA
>MU182482.1:0-38371 GCA_016904865.1 Pissodes strobi | reverse complement strand
TATGTCTAAATAAATGAATGTTGATATTACAAGTAATATAATTAAAATTAATTTTTCTATATGGTAATGTGTTTTCAAACCAAACAACACAATAATTTAAGAGACGTGTGAATAGAAACTTTTCTGGCAAATTCTGTATAGAGGGTGTTCAGTCGAGTATAAACGCAGCATCGAGGCAATTTATGGCTAAAATATGGAATATGTTTCAGATATTCTTACTGAAACATGAACCAAGCATGGCATATTTCAAATTAACGTGGCAGGTAAGAACTAACTTTTTAAAATTCACATTTAGCGATGATTTTACGCACTACAGATAAGATTTAAGGATAAAAATTCTTCTGGCTCTGTTACTACTTGGGCATTTATTATTGAAAGCTTCGGTTCTCAGATCTTCCAGCCCTTTGTTTCTAGTTTTCTAATTTAATACTCACTGAAAAGCAATTTTGAAATATGATCCACGTTTTCATCCTACTATCAGATGAAAATTTTTGAAACGTCATTTGCCATCAATGAGCAAAATTGCAACTATAATATTTTACGTCGTATATTATCATTTATTTATCTCATATTAAAGCTTGCATTAAGGATTTCATTTCTCATAAGCTGTGTGAAAAATATAGTTTGCATACGTGTGAAGATATAGCTTTAGCATGGTGTGTGTCTTAAGAGGCTGACTGGCCAACAAGTCAGCATTCATCCTTGGAGCAAGATGCTTTGAGGTCTGAATACACACTGAGAGTGACCATAATGGCCCTGGGGACATATCATTATCTGAAGGAGAGCAGCTCATGAATGTGGGAATATTTAATGAGATCTACCCACCACCTCATAGGTTTCACATACGTAATAGGAAGTGAATCTTAGCCCATGTCCACTTAATGGGAATCGTCTGATACATAAAATGGATGTATATGGATAATCTGTAGAGCGAGACTTATTTCGCTCTTGGGACTTATGCAAAAGTATTCCAGGCAGAGTTGTATGTAATCTTCAAATGTGGGCATGAAATTCTGTTAAGACATTTCAGAAGTAAGAATATCTACATTTACATCAACAGCAAAGCTGCCCTGCCAACCTTAAGACCGATCAAGTTCATTTTGCGCTGGCATCTGATTGCAGAGACGTCTTGGAAACTTGGCCGGGTATAATATAGTAAGCCTTGCTTGGATTCCGGAACACTGAAATATTCCGAAAACGAGGAGGATGATCGTCTGGTACGCTAGGGTTCCGCAATACATTCAGTTGAACCTGAGCCCGTAATATTAATATTCTAGAGTGCCGCCATCCTGATGAACGCAATGAATATGTGGGCCAATGATCTAAGGCGGATTGTTCCAAGAATGAGGCAGGCTGTTCTACTTTTGAGACACCCTTGTAGGGTGAGGGCTTTCCTGGGCATGAAAAAGGGGGACATGACGCATATGACAAGACTCCTCAGAGGACATTGTCGCTTGAACAGGCATTTGCACCTTTGTGCGGATCGTGGAAGATCCTAAATGCAGGTGGTGCTAGGAGAACGAGGAATCGTCCACTGATGTTCTTATCGCCTGCTCATTATTGGCTGAGTGTTCTGTGCTTTCGCTAGGGAGGCCGGGTTACCGAGTTGAATTAATATATGAGGCGCATCATGTGCCCAAAGTGGTAGTCTATGCGCAAGGGAATTCCTCTTCCGCACTTATAAAATTCATTCAGTTATCCACACGGAATGCATATTTAATTATTTTCAAGCCATTCATAGAAAGAGTTATTAACCGTTTCGTTTTAAAATGTTAATCGGAATATTTGAAAGATATTCGAGAGTTTTGTGTATTACCTTCACATTTCTGTAGGATGCGGCTGTTGTAAATTTATAATCTATTGAGTATAGGACAAGGAATGTTGGCAATTATGAAACTGAACAGAAAAAAATATAGAAATATATCAGAAAACAATTGTTTTGTTTAAAGAAAGAAAGAAAAATACTTAATTCTCTACATTATTTATAAGGTATTCATGGTTAAAGGGAAGATTGGCTACTAAGATCATTTTAGAAGTAAATCGGGGAATATTTTAATTTATAGTACAGGGGAGGGTGATAACATAAGTCTTTTACTCTCCTGTGATTTTAATAATTCTTTATTATGGATTGGCGTATTTATTTCTCCCAAACAGGTTAACGGCTTCAGTTATTTGCAAGTTTAGGTCTAGATTCTGATAACTAGGTTTCTTAGTTGCTTATTTTCAAATATTCCATCTGATTTTAATTGTATTATCCACGACACAGGGGCTTTGATGTTAGCTGAGAAGGTTTATATTAGTTCGACGTTGCCAGATATGAGATACAATTTTTAGAAATATGCATGTTTCTACTGTCAAAGCCGATCATTAAGAAGTCGAAATTTTGACTTAGAAAATGCGGAAAATGTTCCACCGATATAGCAGGTATTATAATTTTGGAATTTCATTTAATATTTATTTAAATTAAATAACATTTCGAGTTCATTTTTATCAAAACAAAGAAATGCGAGGTGTCAAACCTGTTACATTTGAATCAGTAATGAACGGGCTAGCCGATAAATGAACCATATCCATTAAAAAAAACTCATCTTGATCTTTTTGACAGCTTTGCGATGCTCATTTGTTTGTTCTTATAATAAAAAGATCAAGACAGTGCATGAAAAATCTTACAAGGTTTGTATTTAAGGTTTTTCTATCTCTAAAGGCCCCCATACACGGCACATTTTACCCGCGCATTTTCTCTCTTATTTTGCTCTCACATCTTGCACGCACGCTATGTTCCACAGACAGTGCATTTTCAAGCACGGCTTAAACTAGGTATTGCAAAAATTTTTAAAAAGAGGGCAGGATTCGGATATTGCTCTTATTGGCATAGTTGTTGCGATAGGAGTTAAGAAAAAACGTTCACGTGGTGAAAGATCTAAATGGACAAAACATTGGTTATTAAGCAGAAGCCGTTTAACAAGTACAGGGTTTTCATTTATATTTTGACACCCATCTGCAGAGTTTGTTAAAAAAAAACTTTTTATACAAAAGTTGTATGTTTTTTCTCTATTATCTTCTGAGTGTATCAATTAACTAACCAAAACGGAGTTTTATCCACAATACCGAAACAGATTTATTGCACTCGACGTGCGTTTCGCCAACCATGTTAGCATCATCAGGAAATGATTTAAACTAAATTTAAAACTCTACCTAACTAGCTTTTATACTAAATGTTTGCAAGCGGAACCAAAGGAGCCAATCCCGGAATCCCACTAGTCACGCTCGATCAACCAATACAATGGACTATGCGGAATAGGACCTCTATCTCTATTTAAACTATTCTTAAATTTAATAATTTCCATACTTTCATATGCATGCGTCTAATATTCTCCAATCAGTTATATTATGAATTAATTAAAAAATTTTAATTGTTATTCTATGATTCACAGTTGGACACAAAAATTTTTTTCGATGTAACATAAAGCTGAATAGCATATTATGGTAGAATGGACGTATCCAAATACAAAAATCAGAAAAAAAAGTTGTAACACGTAAGATTTTTTCGTTACATTTATAGAACAATATTTAATGTTACAATATCTGATACTGACTTAAAATACTAATTTAATTTTATTTTTTCCTTTTATGAGGGGTCATATCTTCTCTCTTCAAAAACCAGCAGTAATCACTCATCATGGCTGGATCCCATCGTCCTTAATAGCAAATTTCCATTGTCCTAATATCTTGCTGGAATCTTTCACCCTGCTCGTCACTGACAGATCCCAAATTTTCAGGAAAAAATGACAGATGTGAATGGAGGAAATGAATTTTTAATGACATTCGGGCACTACGCGATTTGTAGGCATCTAAATGTTCATTAACTAACTGTTGGTAGTTGCATCCATATTGTTGCTCAAAAATCCTCTTACAACACTAACAAATGAGTTCCATGCTCTGAGTTCCTCTCTGGTAAGCTTTTCTGTAAAATTAACGTCCTCCAGCAATTTTCTGATTTGTGGTCCAATAAAAATGCCTTCCTTTAATTTGGCATCACTTAACTTGGGAAGGACTTCTTTTAAATATCTGAATCCATCACCATCTTTATTCATAGCCTTCACAAAGTTTTTCATCAGCCCAAGTTTATTGTGAAGAGTAGGCAGAAGGACATTTTTTGGGGTCTACAAGAGGTCTAAACTTAACGTTGTAAGATCCCGGTTGAAATTCACTTCTTTCCGGCCAAATTTTTGTTACATAATGCTGATTTACCGCATGAATGTCCCCAAAGAAAACAGCAATATTTTATAAATCCTCCCTGAAGCCCCAGTAAAATTCCTATAACTTTTAAGTCCCCACACATCTGTCATTTATACGTGTTGTAGTTTATTTTATCCAAAACAGTGCGCATATTTTCATAACTTTCTTTCATCGTCACTGAATGGGCAATTGGTATAGAAGGTTTTAAATTTCCACTATGCAATAACACAGCTTTTAAACTGTATTTAGACGAATCTATAAATAAATGCCACTCAGAGGGGGAATGATCAATATCAAGTTCCTGCATTTAACCATCAATATCAATACATGAACACGTAATTTTCGTTTCGTTGGCTAATAACGTCCATTCCTGGAGACAGGAACCAAGAAGTTCTGACTGTTGCTTTGATAACCCTAAATCACGTACTAAATCATTTAACACACTTTGACCAATTAAATCTGACTCGCCGGAACTGGGACCTGGAGTAAATTAGGGTCAGTGCACTGTTCTTCGGAGCTGCCTGATGATGCGTGGTCTCCAGTATCTTCCAAAGCAACATTTTGCGGATCTAAAGGTGCGATCGGCACTGGTACATCTGCATTATGAGGAACAAGTCGCATTGCAGACCGCAAATTTAAATAGTCGATCTTGTGCTTTCTCTTTTTGGAATAACCTTCAGTTTTTGTCAGGCAAAAATAGCAATCGTCTAAATGATTAGTGGGTCCTCGCCATACCATAGGGACTGCAAAAGGCATGCTTTTTCTCTTCCCATTCATCCATTAGACCAATGATATGCTACAACTAACACAGCACACATGGGGAGCTCACTGCTTGTCTTGATCTCCAATTAAAACACCAAAATATGACAAGCAGTGTTTTTTAACACTTTCAGAAAATGGCCTGGCTTGTGATTTCACCATAAATTCTCCAGAAATATTACAAAATTTGTCAGGAGAGATTTTGCAACTGCGGCGCGTTTTTCTCGACATTTCCGTCCTTAAAACACTTTCTTATCTACACACAGAGAACCCCTCGCTTCGAAACTCAACAGAAGACTGATTTCTAATCTTAATTTTATGTCTACTATTGTAAACAACACAGTTCAGGTATTTTTCCTGTTATAAAATGCATCCTTTTTACCGTCCCCTCATTGACTTCCCGCTCGACTACCTGCAAATGTAATGTATTGAACTATTGAAAAGTGGTACGTGTTAGGGCTTTAGGAATATTTTTTCTATAATTAGAAGGGCAATTCCATTTTAAAAATAAAGATCTGCTTTGTGTTACTAAAATCTTGTCGACCTGTGAATTATCAAAACATGCTCGGCAACACTTGATTTTTCTGTTCTGCCATGCTTTAAATGAACTATGTGTTCCTTGAATCTCGTTTGTATAGATCTTCTAGTTTGCCCAACATATTTTTGGTCACAATCCATGCATCCAATTTCATATATTCCACTTCTTTCTAGTATTTCAATTTTGTCCTTTGGACCACCTAATAATTTCTTAATGTTAATGTTGAACTGAGTTTGGTGTACTAATTTTAAGCCTGCTTCCTTAAAGAATTATGGAGTCCTCTAGTATACTGAGGATTATATGATATCGAGAAATATTTTGCATTTTCACCGTGATTGACGAAAGAAGTGAAGTCACGAATGGTTTTTGTAAACAAATGCCTATTAATTAGTCTATTGAAACCATTAACTTTCGCTATAGCCTTAATTGTCTCCTTTTCATTATTAAGTCTTTCTCTGCTGAGAGGAAAGTTAACCATACGGTGTACCAAAAAAGAAGAAGTGGAATATATGAAATTGGATGCATGGATTGTAACCAAAATATGTTGGGCAAACTAGAAGATCTATACAAACGGGATTCAAGGAACACATAAATCATTTAAAGTATGGTAGAACAGAAAAATGTAGTGTTGCCGAGCATGGTTTTGATAATAATCATAGAATAACAATTAAAAATTTTAAATTAGTCCATAATATAACTGACAGGAGATTATTAGACGCATATGAAAGTATGGAAATTATTAAATGTAATGCTAGGCATACACATTTGGCCAAGTTTGGCAAACCTCGGCCAACACGAATGTTTGTAAGGTTTGTCGGGGTTGGCAAAGTTTACCGGTGTTCGCTTCGCTGTCGGTAAATCGCGACAAATCAAAGGGATTCGTGCGAGTCTTTGGTACCATCTACAAACATTTTGGTGATATGTCCATTGTGTGGTTTCCATAATCGTACACAATAATTTGCCAAATGTTTCGACAAATGTTTCGGCAAATATATTGGCCAATGTGTATGTCCAGCTTAAGAATAGTTTAAATAGAGATAGAGGGCCTATTCCGTATAGTCTATTGTGTTGGTTGATCGAGCGTGACTAGTGGGATTCCATGATTGGTTCCTTTGGTTCCCCCTGATTAAGCGAACATTTAGTATAAAAGCGAGTTAGGTAGAGTTTTAAATTTAGTTTTAATCATCTCCTGATGATGCTAACATGGTGTGCGAAATGCGCGTCGAGTGCAATAATTCTGTGTCGGTATTGTGGATAAAACTCCGTTTTAGTGCATGTTGCTGAAGGTTCCAAACCCCAACATAGTCGTAACAATAAAAACATATGAGCATCGCAAAGTTAAGGAAAATTAACATCTTAAGACCCTGTATATTACTCCATTTTCGGACTCTCTAGAGGAATCTAAACACATTTCGTGTATAACATCCGATACCTATCTTTAGCTGTTTACGATAGGTATCGGATGTTATACACGAAATGTGTTTAGATTCCTCTAGAGAGTCCAAAAATTTAGTAATATACAGGGTCTTCCATTTCAAAAAAGTTAAGATGTTAATTTTCCTTAACTTTGCGATGTTCATATGTTTTTATTGTTACGACTTGACAGTTGAAAGTAGGGCATTTTGACAATTTGACAGGCTCTAAAATCTAAACTGCATGAGATAAAAAAAAGGTTTGCACATTCCGATCTTAGGTTTTCATAAGCTAGCAAATGACAGTAACTTTGAATTTAACCCGGGGATAAAATTAACAGGAACTTTTAGACCTCCGAATAAATTCAAAGTTACTGTCATTAGATAGCTTATGAAAACCTAAGAGAGGAATGTGCAACCGTTTTCTTTGATCTCGTGTAGTTTAGATTTTAGAGTCTGTCAAAATGTCAAAATTCCCGATTTTCAACTGTCAATATTTCGTAAACAGCTGAAGATAGGTATTGAGAATGGACGAATTAACTTATTTTGAACTATTAAATAAAGTAAGCCCATTAATTAAAAAAGATGTTACCAATATAAGAGAGTCAATTACTCTCCATGAGCGACACAAGACGTTGCCCGTATCACATCAGAGGGCGTCAGAGTTGCGCGTGCATCACATTGTTGACAAAAAGGTCTAATATTACACTCCACACATAGCCTTCAGCTTGTTTCGTTCGCTACGGGGCGCAAGCAACAGAATCTAACTAAAACTAACCCAAGGCATGCCCAAAACGAAGAAAAAACTTTCTACACATAATATTAAAATACATCGTATCGCACTGCATCCAACCACTGAGCTACTATACCAATTGACAGCAATTCGCAAGACCCTAAAGATATGGTGTTTGTCAACAATGTAATGCGCGCGCAACTCTGAAGCCCTCTGATGTGATAGGGGAAACGTCTACTCATTAGCGACTATCAGCCACCGAGTTTATGGTCATAAACTTTTTACTACAAGTTCGAGAATCGCTCATATCTAAATTGCATTAATTTCGCCCCAAACTCGGTCCACCCTACGACTTAAACTATATAAATAATATTTAACTGCTGAACGAAAATCACAAGTAACATGTACGATTGTCACATACGACGTATGATACTGGGCATTTTGCTCGCGGCTTTCAGTTTCTACTTGAATTCTAGCGCGCCGGCCTCAACGTGTACAATGCGCGCGTTTTAACCACACATGAAACAAATTTAAAAAATGTATACTCAGTCGACTATTGATGATCTACAGATAAAAATCTGGGCGACATGTACTTCGGGATCCTAAAGGGCGACAATAGATGGCGAGGTAACTGAGACGTAGCCAGAAGCGCGGAGTCCTTTTGACCCCGCCGTGTGTAGTAGAATCCATCCAACGTTACAGCAGGATATCATATAACGTCTGCCGTGTCCGCTATTGTATATAAACAATTTTTGGAGTGAATAGTTCTTCAGTTTCATAAGAGTGATTTATCAAGGCCGCGTCACGGCACGATTTATGATATTTGCGTCTCGCAAGAGAGATGAAGTATATAGTCCTCTCATACCTCTGATGACACATTTAGCCGTCTGTGGTATACCTAAACTTATACTACATTATAAGTCTGTAACGTAACTAAGTGAAACTAATCGAAAGTTGATTGGACGACTCACCAAAACTAACCAAATCTATTAAAATTAATTATAACGTATCGGAACCGGTTCAAATGACTAAAATAAGTTGAGACTTAGTATAACTAACCGAAAGTTGATTAAACGACTAACCAAGTGAAGTGTATACGAGTTTTCCAAATATGTATGTTCAAATATATAATCCGCATCGCCAAATACAAAATATTTTTTTGTTCTATCACTTTCGTCGTTAGGTTAGTAACGAAGGCCTCAAAAATGCTTTTCTTTTAGTATTTTATTGTCATTCAAGCTGACAGCATATCTGTACTTTTTCGACGAAAATTTAAATTGAAATCCAGCCTGCAGAAGGACGCAGCAGACTACCTCTTAAGTACTCGAATTATGAGCACAAAACACAGTCAAACTCTAAGCACTAATAACATATTGATTTGAAATAACATGAATATCATCATCGAACGATGACATATACAGCGAAAAAAAGTCGCGAATAGCACAGTACACATGAGAGACGTGTATACTTCTTTATCGAATCTCAATTTGTTTTGCTTATCTGAGCCGATTTTGATACGTTATAATCATTTTTAATAGACTTGGTTAGATTTTGGTTATTCGTTAAATCAACTTTCGGTTAGTTTCACTTAGTATCAACTTATTTTACTTGTTTGAGATGGTTCCGATACGTTATAATCAATTTCAATAGATTTGGTTAGTTTGGGTTAGTCGTTTAGTCAACCTTAGGCTAGTTTCACTTACTATCAACTTATTTTACTTATTTGAGACGGTTCCAATACGTTATAATCATTTTTAATGGATTTGGTTACTTTGGGTTAGTCGTTTAATTAACTTTCAGTTAGTTTCACTTAGTCTTAACTTAGTTTACTTATTTGACCCGGTTCCGATAGGTTATAATAAATTTTAATAGATTTGGTTAGTTTGAGTTAGACGTTTAATCAACTTTCGGTTAGTTTCACTTATTATCAACTTATTTTACTTATTTGAGCTGGTTCCGATACGTAATAATCAATTTTAATAGATTTGGTTAGTCGTTGAATCACTTTCGGTTAGTTTTACTTAGCCTCAACTTAATTTACCTATTTGAGCCGGTTCCGATACGTTATAATCAATTTTTCATAAACCACTCTCATGAAACCAAAGAAGTATTCACTTAAAAAAAATACACAAAAGCAAAAAGCAACAGTCATGGCTACAAAACAAAAACAGGTCAAAACCAAAAGCCAAGTACGTTTTTGATCGACACCTGCTGAGACGGAAACAACAGCATAGTGTTTTAGTGCGCATGACAAAACGGGATCTTCTTTGCTTACGTTATTCAATTTTGCGTCGATTTTGGCATGCTCAGAAACTTGTTTTTTCGCCCATAGTTTGCCATTTATTTAGCGCAACAAACAGCTATTGCTTACCCACTCCTATAAATCAATGCATATGAGTCGTAATTATACCAATTTGCAATGGGGGATCATTTTTGCCTATTTTTGTTTAGTATATTTTAAACAGCGGTAACAACAAATTTTTAGGGAGAATTGGTTCTGTTTAGTTTAAATTACATTTTTCACAAATTGTCAACAATTATATTTAAATAATAATACCTAACGCTAGTCTGTTAAAAATAAAGCACCTGGTGATTCATCGTGTCCTTAGATAACTTCTTACTTTTAAGAAAATCTTGAGCGTTTCATTAGGTTTACTACAGTTTGGTAATCCAGTTTATTAATTTAAATAATTAGCATTAATGTTTTTCGTTTTACGTTGACTTTTCTCTGTGTCTACATGTCGCTATCTGCTCCTGTTAATTTAAACCAGTATTTCATGAACACCGTAAAACAGTAGTTTCTAACTATAATCGGGTAATTTCATTTTACCAACATACAATGAATCTCCAGCGATAGATTCTTGATAACGGAAAATGCAAGACCTCAATCAAACGTATAGTGACTCATGATGTTTTTTACGTTGAACTGCAACAGGTTAACTATATCGAGAATCCTTTGAAACAATATTGGATTATATACTTGACGATGTACTCGGTTTCAAGTGTGATTTAAATCATGGTGAATTACATAATCTGCTTTGACGTCAACAAATTGCCAACTCTACAAAACAGCCAAGAAATCAACGTGTATACATTTTGTAGGGCTTACTTCGAGGATCTTAACACATTATTATTGATACAGACTGGTTTTTCATGGATGAAGTGGAAAGTCTTGGAGGAAACCTTCAGTCAATTAATTCGCACTGCCATGGATCAGTGTGCCTAAAAAATGTTTTGAACAACAAATTTCCAAAGATTGTTATAGCATCGAAGAAAAAGTATTATAAGAAATATAGACATACTGATAAGCTAACTCAAATTTATGTAAATAAGTAAAGTTCCAGATAGACTTTTGCTATTTTATTTATGTATCGAACAGGGAACACATAATATCAACACTTAACGTGAATGTTCTCAGGGCGAACGTGGTAATTTCTGCTACTTTGTACCTAGATGGATGATAGGTGTTTAATAAAAATGTATGATCCTTTCGCATGCCATTTCCAGTACTGTTGTAGAGGTCACAGTAACATACAGACTTCAGGCGCTTTGGATATGACATTCATTTCTATACTCTCTACTTACAATAATTTTCATAAGATTAAAATCGAAATAAAGCTAAAACAACTGGTCAACACTTTGGCAGTGCGGTCACAAATTCTTGCTGCCGAAGCTGTCTAGAATGAAGATCGCTGGCTCGATGTTGCTGTGGAGAGAGCCCTATTTAAGCGATCGCCGACAAAATGTTGCTGTGAGATCAGCGTCACGCTGATTCAGGTTTTACGTGATAATTCTCGAACATCGCATAGCAGTCCAATACTTCTTGGTTCATTTGCAAAGGACTATGCTGGATGTTTTCTCTCTACTGATTTTTTTTTGTACGATCTCAAGTTTTTCTTCAGGGTTGACCCTGGAAATAGCCTGAAGTCGTAGCTCGATCGACCTGTGGTGTGGAGCGAAACCTTGACACTTGGAGAAACCAAGTTGCTGAAATCTAAATATCTATCAACCATCAAAAACTTGACACTGGCACGACTTTGGAGCCATCTTTGGTTTTATATTGAAATTTGAACCCCACATCGGAAGTGCAGTTGCTAGAAACTTAAGAATGCTAGGAGTCATCAAACCCAATACAAAGAATTCACTCATGCGCCTAGCATTTTGCTATAGAGAGAGAATACAGAGAAAATACGACTACAAATATTTGGATTAATTAATAGCTTATTTTCCTCTTTAGTGTAATACAGGGACTTCTTTCATATAGCCCATTTCTAGCCGATTTCTCGCTAACGTTAACCACTAGGCTACAACTGCTGCTCCACGAAAATAGCCACCGAACAAACTACGGCTTCTCTGCAGCTGGTGATCGAATAGTTACTAACTATAATCGACGTTTTAATTACATCGCCCTATTCTCGTCAAGCGTTTACTGCATTAAGAGACTGTTACAGTCACGTGTGCCCAATAACTCAATTCGTTTAAAACTGTGGATAGTTATTTAACTTATTTTATATCTTAGTCTAGGTCACATGTACAGGGTTAACCAAATAAAAGTGAATTGGTCTTAAAAATCTTATTTGTAAAGATGGGAAGGATGTTATAGATAGACGTTTTGGGTTAGCATTTTTATCGATCATTTTATATCTTATCAGTAAAACAATTATTGACTGATGCACGGAAAAAGTAGTATAAGTCGATTTTTAGAAAAATTGGTTAAGTGTACAAAAGATAAATTAATATTACATAGTTTCTTTGGGTAAACTTAGTATAAGTCTTCTTCAATGACTTAACGTACATTAAAAATGTTCGATTAGTATAAGTCATAAAATGTTCATCAATCGAGAGGGAAAAATCTATTTATATTATTATACGGAATATCATAACTAGTGTATGATAGAATAATACTGGGTTTGTTTAGCCTCAAATACCTTTCTCTCATCTGCTGACCCTATAGCCATACTGACGAGCCGTAATACGGCGAAACGCGTCTATGGTTGGGTCGGCAGGTGAAAAGGAACGGAAGGTACAGAAGGTCCAACCTTTTTTTGCATAAGTATACTTATATTAATTTACACGGTTATCCTAATATGACGTTACGACTTATACTAGTTTTCGCATCTATGTATGTACGTCATTCTGCAATTTAGCGAGAACAGACTTGTCATATCCTACTTGATATTGGCAGTGTTAGACTAAATGCTGTTTAGAACGACGTTCAATATATGCTTTAAATATGGCGTCAAAAACAACTCTGCAGATGTATTTGTATATGCCAGCAGAAAACAGCTCCTGGTAATGGTAACCAACTTACAATTTGTTTTATTATGATAATAAAATTGTAAGTAGCTATAAAATATGCGTTAAAAAATTGGATAAATGTGTCGAAATAAATTTTACGCAGTGTCCAGGTACCGGCATCTGAATATATCCTAGTAGAATGGGAGTACAAAAATCGCTAATTAGAGTTAAAGGCTCTGGTTTAGATCAACGCAACGCTGGAATTAATTTATTCGTATATATCGGTAAAGGAACGCTGTAATAAATAAATAAATCCTCTTTTTGCGCTTTATAGTTTAATCTTTCGTAGGTATTTGAGTTTTATTTAAAAACGGAAATCTTTCCAGAATCAAGTCCAACGAGGCCGATTTCATCAGTTCCCTTGAAATATGAAGATATTTCGTGGCCCACTCCCGATAAGGAAGATTATTACGATAACATCATGCAAAGTACTCTTGCTGGAAATTATGAAAAACGTAATTCTATCGAAAGCCTTATTATTATTATTATGAGGATATTTCAAGAGAAATAATTCTAAACCCTCGGAGCTTGAATACATATTATTTTGAAGAAGTTTATTTAGTACCAACGCCAACGCTTCAACCAGTGGCGACTCGTGAGTTTATAAAATTGGAGTGCGCAGGATGAAAAGGACTTTCTAGGCCCGCTGGAAAATGGCTGCCGCAGGCGCCGTTGGAAGCTTAAGCAGGACGCCCACAGAATCGGCACAGACCGGCCCGCACGGCCAGCACTGCCGGCATAAGTTGCTTTCTACGTTATTAAACGAGATGCCGTTCCGCGCTGATCCGATTAAATGGGCGCTGTCTCGTTTAAAATGTAGATAGCAACTTGTGCCGGCCGTGCTGGCCGTGCCGGACCGATTCAGTGGGCACCCTGCTTAACCCGCCGCAGGTGGAAAATATAGAAGGTGCCACGCCCAATTTTTACCCAAAAGTCGTTAAAATCGTTTAAAAACTAGAATTTGGCGTCCTCTTGAATGACAAAATAATAGAACAAACACCACATTTTTTGCTTATAAACTATCAAAATATAACAATAAACAATGAAAGACGTGAAGGGTTTACGTCGTAATTAATTATTCTGGTCACCAACTTCATCGACTCTCAGTTTATCCATTATCTTCATCTTCAAGCTTAGCATAGCTTTGTTTCTCTCTACGGCCGATGCAACATTTTATATTATTATAATTCTATTATCCCTGTACAAGATAATGTAAAAAGTGAAACAGGTTCCATATATATCAACAGTGAGAGAGATGCATAGCGAGTCGAGAAACTAGGCGGTCCGTGCTTGCTCTCCCGTAAATCCATGACATCACTAACTGTTTATTGCTATATCTGTTTGCACTCTGACCTTGTCAATAAATAGGTGAAACTTTTATAAAGAATATTCTTTTTTCATTTAGGCCTTCTTTCTTCGTTAAATGAAAGGCCATTTAGGCCTTCTTTCTTCGTTAAATGAAAGGTATATTAAAAAACGACTTTTTAACCAAATTTTTGCACGGTTGAAACCGAGACATTTACGTTTAAAAAATTTTTCGGCCATAAGGGCTAATACAAATAATTTTTCAAAAATAATTATAAAACAATACTTCCTACAAAGGCCTTATTGTGTATTGGACCAAAAAAATAAGTTTTTTTTCTCTATACGGTGGTACCAATATCTCAATTTTTGATCATAGTGTCCTTTTGCGCAGTCTAATTTCGTATTACCTCCGGAATAAAACTTATCTTATCATGCACTTTTTTCATCCCTGAAAAATGCAGTTTGTGACACCATACTATAAATGCAAGAATTGCAAATTATAACTAAATTAAGCTAGAAAGTGTGGATCTGAATAGTGCACGGATGGGCCTTGACGTCTCATGATTTTACGAACTTGCCCTTAGTTAGCGCTAATTATTCTGTGGGTTTTGAGGTACTTGAGTAGTTGCTGATTGACTACACGTTACATAACTTTCTCCTTTCGGTAAGAAAGAGAAAAGAGTCCGGAAAGAATGGGTATTAGCTCGTTGGCGCAGTTCATTAACACGATGGTTGGTATTTCATCCGGTCCTGATGCCTATTGCGTATCTAGCTCCTTGAAGATATCACGAATATCATGATGATGAAATTTAACCTCTGACATGGTAGTGTTGATATTGGATATGATGGGGCGATCCTTGCCTTGGGGGACGTTTAAGGTAGAGCGCGAAGAAAATATTTTGGCAAACATTTTTGCTTTTTCCTCAGCTGTAGTCGCCGTGACGCCGCGTTCGTCCGTGGGTGGGTATGAAGGATTATCTAAATGGAATCTCGGCAATAGGATCGTTAGCCGAATGGTTTACGAGGGTGCTTTTAAAACTATGAATATTAAAATAAAAATTCAACATAAATAACAATGTTGGTGAAGGGAACTAAAAATTCCGTCGAGGTCTCAGAGCATCAGGAAATGATAAAAAAAACATCAAGAAAATGCTGAGACTACCTACAACCAAAAGTACATAAACAAAAACACATCCAAAGTGGCCAAAATGAAGTTACCTATACCTTTGATTTACATCAATGTCTACCAACTCCTTGTCTTGCGACTTCGGTTGCTTTCTATAAACGCCAGTTGTGGACTATTAACGTGATATCCACAGATGTAATAATGTGGAATGACTGTAACCCTTCGTGTCTGGTCACACCCGCATGGAATCAGATTGAAATCAGTCAGTTATTGAAAAAAGAAGTTAAGATATGAATCACCAATACATCAACAACGTAACTGGTACCAGCTTGTTCAGTTGTGTGAACAGTCTAGGAAATGTTTTAGTCACTGAAATTATGCATTTAAGCAAGATTTTTTTGATTTTGATAGTTTACTGAACAACATTTTTCAGAAAAAGGAAACCAATGACGAAAAAGATAAAATTGTTTGGCTAGATATCAATTAATTCGATAAGAAAAGGACGTTGACTGAGATCCTAAGGTGAGATTAAAGAGTATTCAAATAAAAAGAACTCGTATTCGGCAAAATAGGAAAATGTAGATGCCTGCAAACATATAATCTGCAATTCCAATCAGCGAAGAAAAAAACAAAATTTGCTCGGGTTACTGCCCTACATAGACGAAACGTTCCATGACTTTTACCGAAGCCTAGTGACGAAGAAGGAAGATCTGGGCGCACTCGTTGATATCGAAGTTCTTGGAGAAAAAGATTAAATTTAATATTCCTGAGTTCGTGTTCTAATAGCTCTGTAATTATAGTTTTCATGTAGAATACTCCTATTTTTATTTGTGTCAAATAGTACGTTAGTCGTGTTCCGTGTTAAATAGTATACGTCTCACCAAGAAAATAACTAAAAATTATTTTACAACATTTTGTAACTCAAATGTTGGCAGTTTCTGAGTTATCAATAAAAAAATACACCCGACATATATTTTCAATGATTTCAGAAATAAGAACAAGTGTGAATAACCCATAACTCAAAAAAACGAATTACGACTTATACTACTTTTCCTGCGCCAATTGAACATCGAAAAAAAAAATAGTCTAAAACATGCATTTTAAAGCTTTTAAATTGTACAGTAACGGTACGATTTTTACCATATTTTGGGTTCTAGAAGAAATTCTTAATATATTTTGTGTCACATACCACATACGGTTTACAGCCCCTGTTTCAAATTAAAAATTTTTTCACTAAAATATATCTAAAAAATTATGGATGCAAACAAGATATCTACTGCCTTCATTAAATTTTATCGTTGATAAGGCAATGGTAATGTCAAAGTTTGCCATAATAATTTAGTCACGTTGAATTTATAATTTTTAAATGATGATTATTTTCAGTTATTATTATTTGGAAGCAATAATAAGGAATTGTAAGCAATAAGAAATTATTTATCATATAAGCAGATAAATGTTAGTATTTCCATTTAATATAAAAAAAAATAGTCCTCTGTGTAGTTCTTCACACTTTGAGACATTTTTCTCTGCTTCTGAAGGCTTTCTGCATCATTTTGATTGCTGTATACGAAATGATTCAAATCACCCCAAAGAAATGCATCTAGAAGCCTTAGGCCTGGGCTATTTGAAGGCCTTTTTACTTCGACCGTTCCAATCGTTATACCTACCGATGGATTAAGAAACTGCAAATCTCACGTATTTTATGGGGAGGCTGTTGCATAAAATATATGGGCGTCTTTCAAATGGTAACTCGTCGAGAAAACGCTCGATTTACTTTCCCGAAAATTAAGAGAGGGCTCCCCAGTTAGGCGGATGGAAGTGTGTCACCGTATGGAGCTGACTACTATGTAACCTATGTTTTGTGAGTTGTAAATTATTTGACCATTTCGTTAAAAAAGTGACTAGAATGAATCTTTTTTTTCTGACCTTCTTGTGTTTTTTGCAAAACATATGCGAATATTAAGCATGCCACTGTAACTGTAATAATAAGTACAACATAGTTTTGTTTCTATAGGTACAAATGGAGAATAGCTTGGGATTAGTGGCTTGAGTAGGTACTGTTTGTGTTTGCTTCGGCATATCCCAAGTATGGCTAGTCACAAATTTCATTGCGTGAAAATCTCTATCAAACTCATGTTATTTTGACATTAGAATGAAAAAGTTTTTTTTTTCCTGATAGAGAATATAGAAAATTTTACTTCGAAGATTCTTATTATTCAAAAATTATTAACAGCTGAAAAATCACATTTGAAATGTGGCAAAGGGCAGTGGAACAACAATTACAAGAAAGGTACCCTCGCTCATATACTGGATCCAACAAGGTTCAGAATTTTGACAGAGTATGATAAAGTCAAAGCTCTTTCCAAAAAGAACAGCAGAATCGACTTTTCTTTAACTTAAATCATATATATTTACCAATTAATTTTTTTTAGGTCCTGCAAACTTTTCGGAAAGTAAGGAAAAGCTTATATAACCCAAACGAATCAAAACTAGCCCAAGCTAACCAAAACTAACCCATAGAGTAGAAAAAATAATAGAAATATCTTCCATATGGAAAATTTCATTCTGTAAGTTTACATTAAAGCGATACAAGCGGTCCCTTTCTCCCGTTTATTCAGTGAAACGAAATGTCAAAAGATGACGACAAAAAACTTTCCCTACCTTGTGAAAAGGTTTCAAAGGCATCGAGTTTCCGGATTTGCATAAGAAAACTTACGACGAAGAGGGCTTGTGAGGAAGTGAAAACTTCATTTGGCACAATCAGCACAGAAATCCTGGGTAGTGAACAAGACTAAGTCATCGTATGTCAAGCTCGTTACACTTGTCAGAGTGACCACGCTTGGCTATGTAACGCTCATTCGGGTAAGGTCGGCTAAAGTAAACTATCAAACTAAAAATTTCTTTGGGGCGTTTAGCACACATTTTCCTGGGTAGTAAAACGGATAGAGTTATTTTGGAGACTGAGCTTTTTTTCTCGAAAATCGCGACAAGAAAAAATTTGAGATTTGACATGATTTTAGGCAAAATTTAGAGGCAATTTTCCGTTTTCGAGTTATTTATAACATGTGCGATTTTTCATAATTTTACATTGATACACGAAAACTGTCGGTTTAATAAATTAATTTTGATGAAATTTTTCCACATTTTTTGACGGTCTTCTGAATGTTATTGAAATTGCAAGAATCACAAAATGACGAATATTTTTATGGGTGTATATATTTTCGAAGAGGTTGTTACTTTTAGACGTTTGAGCGCAGAAAAAGTCCGGAGGATCAAGAAAACCGTCACATAAATTCATTCGATAGAGATAGGGAGGAAAAACTAAATATAGGAGGAAAAACTCTCTAAATGCTTCTCTGTTTTGAAAATGCCGGTAAAATGGACTTTTGAGTTACAATGTTAGAAAGAGGATTTGTAGGTTAGAAAATTACGGTTTTTTTTCTCGAGATATAATTTTTTAATTTAGGTAAGTCTCGATAAGAATCTGTACAAGAAGGCATTTTGGTAATGATGATGCTTTTTATACAGGATTAGCTGACTGAATTTAAACGTCGCGATTTTGAGCTCCGACACAATATTTTGTTCCTGGAAACGAACCGATCTGAAGCAACCAAAATTTCGTACATGAGACAGATAAGTTACGAATACAATATACCAGAAATCACATTAAAAATGTAGAATTGGTGTTGTTTGAAATGACAATTATGCCGGTATGTGTACTTGTATTCAATGTTGACAAAAGTGTTTCAATGAGACCGTAGCTCAGAGGTACAGCGTTCGCCTAGTATGCAAAAGATATCGGGGTCGATGCCAGACGTTAAGGAAAAATAATAGAATTATTTGTTCTCAATGAATGCATGTTTGGAAATTCTGAATGATACCAAGGTTTGGTACGGAGATGGAACTTTCAAAGTATATCCTAGCGCATGAATTAAAATTTATCGAAAATTAAACATAGCTGATAGATGCACTCGGAAGAGAATTCAAGTGTATATTGCCATAAAGGGGAAGTTCAAGCATTTGCAAATGTTCGAGAGGTTAAAACGAAGTAGCCCCTTTGCAGCAATATTTTGGAACAAGAAACGTGAATATTATTCGTTTTTTGTGAGACATTTTTTTACTTTTTTCTCCTCAGGTCTTATTTAAATTTTCATTATACGACCTCTGTTATTTTGGTCCAAGAGTGTAAATTACACAAGTAAGTGATTCTAATAAAACTGAGAAAACCTAAAAACCTCGTTTCAGAATACTGAAATATGCTACTTTCCTGTAGCATATTTCAGTTTGCCGACGATTCATCTCTTTAAAATATAGTTCATCATTCGATGATCTTATGATAAGAATCAACCATCAATCATCGAATATAACTGACTGATGTGATATGTCGTGGGTCATTTGTTATATGGCATCATTCTCTGTGGTTCCTCTTCACGTATCGATCGAATATTTCTGTTGCAAAACACGTATATTGCGTATT
Source organism: Pissodes strobi (assembly GCA_016904865.1). Classification (NCBI taxonomy): domain Eukaryota; kingdom Metazoa; phylum Arthropoda; class Insecta; order Coleoptera; family Curculionidae; genus Pissodes; species Pissodes strobi. The sequence continues at coordinate 18,484 of MU182482.1, read as the reverse complement.
TTGAATGGCGATAATAGGATGCATCACCATTTTTCCGCAAGTATTCAATTATGTCTGTTTATTCTCTCTATTTTTTGAAAATTAAAATGTTTGTTAAGACCCCTCCATGGTATTTCGCCCTTAACTCCAAATTTAGCATTGGCATACAAACACGATGTACAAACAACTTTAGTATTCCCTTTCACAATACACCCTTTTTAAAATCGCCTTTGTATATGAGCACAAGGGCATATAACGCTCTTCCAAGTAATATTAAAACTATGTTTAGTAGAATAATGCGCTATAAAAATTTATTTTTTTTTCGCTTGTTTTTTTTGACAGTTTTGTTGCTTGTTGTTTTGTTATTGTGTTTTTACTTAGAGAGCAACACAATTTTTGGAATGCAATTTTTTACTGTGTCGCTATTCTGGACTTATTTATTAATCATTTACATTTCTAGATTTCTCGTTTTTCACAATTAGCTTTGTTCCTCGAAATTTCATGTTTTCAAGATTAATAAGTTTTTCAGCTTCGTTAGGGTCACTTAATTAGCATTTATGCAATTTATACCCATTGAGCAGGACGGAAAAGGTCCTACATTAAAAGTTTAAATAAGACCTGGCGCAGGGGAAATAGGGAATTTGGCATACAAAGACGAATCCGCCACAAAAATACAGAATATATCTACAATATTATCCATAAAAAATAAATATTCAGTAAAGGCTCTTAACCTACTGAAGTTATGAAACTCTTTATTGAGCTAAATACATAAAATTACATTTTCTATTTTGAAATAAAATGCTAAGATGTCACCAACACATAGGAGATTTTGCTCTGCATGCAAATAGCTTCAATTATAGGAAAACGTGTTGAGTCAGTGAAAAATAAGCCGATTGTTGCATTCGATTTATAAGAATTGCAGATCAGTGAAATTTTCATTAAAACATGTGACTTCTTTATTATTACTGAATATTTAGAGTTTATTCTAATGACACAGCTATTTACGACTACAAAAACAAATTTCATTTATGAATATCCTTTGGATCGCAAGTCGCAAGGCGTATATTAAGCTCCTTATTTAAATAGTACCCAGAGTTTATTTGACTTTTAGCGTAATAGATTAAACTGCGCGAAACTGGGGCGAATATCTAAGTCGTATTTATACTTTGAACGCTGTTTTAGTTTTGGTAGGTCTCGCATTTCTTGGATTAATTCGACCTTTGAGTGCAGATAGAAAATCAGAAAATTAAGTAATTTAAAATATGAAAGCGTTATGTTATACAGGGAAGGGGCTTTCACGAAATTAGTTTTTCGTATCCTAATAGTTCAGAAGGGAATGCTATTATTAATATACGTTCAAGTTCTGTCTGTCTATCACCGCCCTCTAGCCGCCCAAGCAGCACAAAATAGTCGAATATGGGTGTTATTTTAGAACATATTATAAGTATATAAATAGTTTATTGTCGACCCCACCAATAAGTTAAAATGCCCGCCTGATATAAGTTGATATATACTGTATTGATATAATAAATATAAACATTTGCGAAACACGTTTAATAAATTTAGTTAAAATAAGCTCATAAATTAGTAAGGAGTTTACGTTGAAATATTTATTATAATATTCTAATAATTACCGTTAATAAAACGATTAAATATCACAATTATATTACGTGCATCTTATGTTATTTAAACATTGATATATTCACTTAAATGGGATAAGATGCAATATTTATTGTTTGACTTATGTACGTTAAAAAATAGGATATGATACACTATTTATTTACTTGCAACTTTTAAGAAAGATTTTGGTATTAGTTCAATAATTTATATTCCCAACATTTTCGGAAAATATAGATTCATTGATAAGTTTTAGTAGCTTTCTCGGGGGTATTACTTCTAAAATATATATGATGTTTCACCTGGAAGGCAAACCAAGTAATATTAAATAATCTCTATACTTTCAGTCTAATTATTTAAAACTAAAAATAAATAATATCTATAGATAGGAACTGGCACAACTCACTCACAGTGAGTAACAGGTCTCTAAATACCTGTAATTTATTAACCTCTCTTTAAGATATCCAAAAATATCACTACACGAAATTTTAGCCCTGAACAAGGCAAAATCTAATTAAAAATGAAACAAACTCAGTCAATCTAAACGACAAAAGAAAGTCTTGTTTTTTTACTCTAGTTTATTTTTCACGGCGACTTCACGCGGCGACTTCCAAAAATACAAATGTCAAAGTGAAACCACTGACGGGCATCTGAGAAAGGAACAGAATTGTTTTCAGGCTGTTTATTCAGTAGAAAATGAAATTCTATTTGAATATCTATTTGACGTCAAGGAATAATCATTTAGAAACGTCCATACAACATGCACTAACCATATAGGTAAGTTCATTAAAGAGCTTAAAATATATATTGGTAAGAAACTGGGAATATCTAATTTAATATAAACTTATATTATGATTTATTATACTAGGCTGAAAGTCTCCAATATAGAAAATAGACTGCAATCTGTCTTCTGCAAGACAAGAGGCATCAACACAAATATTACCTCAATCCAATAATCAAATAAGCCTCATATTTTAGCTCTATTACAAAAAAGAAGTTAAATCAAGCATTACACATGTTCACATGAATATACCCGGATATAACCGTTACTGCCCGATCTCGACATCTCTGTGTTAGCTGTTTTTTTACAAAACGATTTACATTGTGAACGAGAAGAAACATACGAACCTAAGGACTTCGATGCCATGTGGTTCAAATTAAGCACAGATCGAGCAACCAAATTTATTTGTTGCTTGTATAGACCACCTAGCAAACATCAATATAAACCGCTTTTCTCATGTCTTGGCAATCAAATTGATTTTCTGCTGATCAACTATCCAATGACAGAAACTGTCATAATAAGAGACTTACATAACATCGACTGATTGAAACACTCCAACAAAAACGACGATGAAAGACGAGAAACCGAGACTTTTGCTATAAGTCACGGAATTACTCAGCTGGTTGACAAACCTACCAGAATCCCTAAGCGTCAAAAAGATTTTGCCAACCTGATGGATCTATTCCTAACAGCTAATCATCAGTTCTAGACCGTAACTGTCCAGCCTCCTTTGGGATCATGAGACCCCAATCTTATCTCCGCAACCTGTGAAGTTACTATCAAAGCACAGGAGCCACAGGTACCCCGAAAGGTTTGGCATTAGAAATCTGCAAAGTGACGTGATCTCCGTGAGTTTTATCTTTCTTTTCCATGGAAAGATATCTGCTTTAGGAATCACAACATCTCTGAATCTACTGATGAGAGATAACTCAAGTTATCTTAGCTGGTATTGAAGCTTTCATCCCCTCTTCTATGAAACGTATCTCAAACAGTAAACCATGGTATAGGAAAAACTGCACGGCAGCTGCAGTCAATGCTGAAAATGCCGCCTACCGCAAATGGCGCCGAGTCCCCACAGCCGAAAATCTAAATATATTTATAAGAACTAGAAATCAGTGTAAGCGAACCATTGACGAGAGCAAGGAGGGATATAACGAGCAGCTCAAGAACAAGTTTCTCAACATTAATAACGGATCAATGGCCAAAGCTGTCAATCAGGGTTTCTCAAAGACGTCAATCCCACCACTGACCAAAGATAATGGCTCAATAGCGGAAACGGCCACAGAAAAAGCAAACATTCTTCCCGAAATGTTTGCATCATCTACGTTAGATCCTTAAGAAAAAACTCCCCAAACTATCCCGTTAGTGAATTCATCAATGCCAGGTCTGGTATTTCGCCAATGCGCAATAAAACTAATACTCAAAAGCCTAGACACTAACAAGGACAAAGTACCGGATGGCGTTCCCAGATGCTGCTGAACTAACAGCTCCACTATGCAGGCCGTTCTTCCTATCATACAGAACTGCATGCTTTCCTTCTAGCTGGAAATATACTCAGGTGTAACCAATCGCGAAGAAAGATAAGAAACGATTCGTCCAATTGCCTTAGTTTCCATCACGGCCAAAATCAGAAAGGAACTGATCAATAAACACCTCTTAAAATATTTCGAATCGGCAGGCATCATAAGCAATCGCCATTATGGTTTCCGCAACCACAGATCAACGGTAGGTCTCGTGACCTACCTGTGGTCCAAAGCGATCGAGAGCTACAGCGAATCTAGTGCAGCGGCTCTCTCATATTATCCAAAGCCTTTGATAGGGTGTGGCATGACGGATTGTTAAGCAAATTGACAGCATACAAACTACCGCCAGCACTACTTCCATGGCTTTCCAATTTCTTTAGGGATCGAAGCATACGAGTTGGCAGTGATGGACATAACTAAAACGGAGTTTTATCTACAATACCGAAACAGAATTATTGCACTCGACGCGCGTTTCGCTAACTATGTTAGCATCGTTAGGAGATGATTAAAAACTGTTTTTAATCATCTCCTGTTGATGCTAACAAGGTTAGCGAAACGCGCGTCGAGTGCAATAATTCTGTTTCGGTATTGTGGATAAAACTCCTTTTAGTGAATTTTGCCGAAGGTTTCAAACCCCAACATACTTGATGGACATCTCTCGAGGGAATTTAAAATCCATGCCGTAATTTCTAAAGGGCGTATATTATCTCCCGCACTGTTACTGCCCTATATCAACGATCTCTCAGACAGGGCAAATAATTCTATTTACAGCTTTGCAGACGACAGCATCCTTATATACTCATTTATGTCGCGGATTCCAGTGATGGCTGCTCGTTCCCAGCGCGAGCGAGAAAATCAGATTGCTTCTAACAATTTGGATATGAACGTCATCGTGAAATGGGTGAGGGAAACCATACCCAGTTTAACGTAGGAAATAATCAAGCCGCTGTTTTCTCAGAAGAAGCAAACACCGCAGAACCTGACATCAATGATAGGACAAACACTGACTCTGGCCTCATCCATAAGCTTGCTGGGCATCAACGTAGAAAACAACATGTCTTGGTGTAATCATGTCACCAACATCGCCAAGGCAGCTGCTCTAGGGAGCAAAAAAGTTAAATACACCTCATCAGCTTTTACTGCTCTATAAGGCCCAGATAAGGCCATCTCTGGAATACTGGTCCCATGTGTGGACAATCAAACACTTCCTCAAGATATTAGCCTCCATACAAAGCAGAGCATTCCATCTTGTGGATGATCCACACTTGACTAGAGACCTTAATAGCCTTGAACGTCGAAGAAACGTTGCACTTATGATTCCGCCCAGTGCTGTGCCAAACAAAAACACTCATCAGATACAAGCGGCTCGTCAACATACGATGCGATTACCTAGGACGTCGCTGTTGCGGGCTCCTTTGTCTGTAGGACTGCCTCACTCTGAAACGCACTTCCAAGTAACGTCCTTCGCGAAAACTACAACCTACAGCGCTTTAAGTCCAACTTTCATCGTCTTCTCTGCACACGCACAGCTCGTTGAGTGGTATAGGTCTTTCCTTTTATGTGTGTGCAGAACATAAAAAAGAAAATATACGTTGGCCACATGGCTAAATTAAACGGCTTTAAATATACATTGGTAAGAAACTGGGATTACTTAATTTAATAAAAATCCATAGTATTTGGTTAGGAAATACCAGATGATGCATCAGAAAGCCTAACATAGGAAATCCCTTAAAAATTATAGTAGAATTGTATTATATTATAACTTTTCAAAGAGGCCGATATTGTAAACCCATGTTCAGTGTTAGAATACATTTAACAAGCCAATCCTAAGCGAAATTACGAAATTTTCTGATTTTAGGTAATGCAGCAAACACCAGCACACTAAATTTTGACATTGATAAAACGAAAAGTAGTATCAGTTAGTTACAATATTTTTGTTGAAAGCCCTTTGATTATAACTAAATATGAGCTCTTCCATTAACAAAAAAAAAAATAACTATGATTAAGTAGTATTAAACAGCAAACAGGTTAAGAGCAGTGTCTGAAATATTCTCAGTTCGTTTTCCTGCCGAGCCTATTCCCTCCATTTCATCAAGTAAATATATCATTAGTAAATAAAATTATTAGCGCGAAGATCGTAGAGCTAGCCGTAGAAAACATCTAACCACAGTATTGTGCACTTTAAAATTATAAATATTTTTGTTTCAAGTACGAAAAACATCAAAAACTGCGGGAACATGATGAAGAACAGAGAATAGCCTTTTGTTTTGGGATAAAGGAAAGAGCAAATAAAATAGGGATTGAGAAATATTTGTTTATATATTATATGTTTAACCAATGAATTTGCTGGGACACCCTCACCAAACCAAATGTTTAAAATTGCCGATGCTGGAGCACAGAAAATGAACATCGTCTTGTTCATACTGGAATGCAGTATGCAAAAAAAACATATTTGGACTTACAACAGAATCGAACAAAACCCACACTGGAAGAAGTTTTTCGCAAAAGTTAGGAAATCTAGTATGACATGAATGATTGTTCTGCACATAATTTTCGCATGGTTAGAGAATATTTGTAGAAAATTTTAAACGGAAATCGATTGGCACGCCCGCCAGTTCTCTTTACTTTTCACCGAACGGGTTCTTTCTGTGGATCATTTAACAAGTGTCATTATGAAAATAAAAAATTTGAATAACTAGACCAGCTAGTAACTTTATTTCATTAGAATGTGACAGAATTTCTCAATATTATAAGTATTATAATGTTACGTTAATTCAGTGATTTAATATTATTGCTAAAATCAGAATCAAACTGCAAACTTCTTCCAGCAGTTCCAGTACCAACTATAGTTCAAATAGGTTGACTAATAACGCCCAAAATTGCAAATCCAGAATCTCCCGGTTCACAATGCTTAGTGAAATCAATATGTATTTGCCTACAATGTCCTTAAACTCCTCCGCGAAACCCACTATCACAACTATTTGATGCGAAATTAATACAACGCTTTTTGTCTATAATTTCGGAAGAGAAATATATAAATTAAACGGATAATTGTCTGAAATCTCTTCGAATTTCAACAATCAACAAATAAAACGTAAGTAGATTATGGCGCCATAATGTGAGAAATTTCCGCGTTTTAAAGCGTCAAACCTCAAAACCGTCGCCCGTTAGAACTACTAGCGAGATACTCTCCAAATAGTCATTCGTACCAATTATGTATATCTATTAATAATTGTAGAACCGGCAACTAGCTATGCTTGGAATAAATCTAAGTAAATATCGGCCTTATGTCAGAGAAGTTTTATTCTTACAAGACTAGAGCAAAAATTCAAAATTTTGGATCACGAAATTCTCTCAAAAATAAAACTCTACACAATGAGAAAATATCTGTAATGTTTAACAAATTTGAAGTTCAACCTGAAAAAAGCTTGAACATCAATATTAATATCTACATCTCATTGCACTTATTATGTAACTATTGAAAATAATATTTGTGATATTAAAAACCTTTTTTTGTACAGGTTAAAACTTTAAACTTCTTAGCCTTGACTACTTCAGTTCCTCCAAGAAAAAAATCACATCATCAAAGATGGATAAGCGCACCTTGGTGTTTGAATTTAGTGACCACATCAAAGTTTTTCTCATTTATTGTCTTCGAAATATATATATTGGGGGGTTTCCCGTTGTATTTTTTATTTCAAACTACGTGATGCAGCAATGTATTATATAATTTAAAGGCTATGATAGTTGCAAGAAACTAATTGCCCTGTTTTAACATATTGTTATAGGATAGCTGGATTTTATTCATAACATTTTAAAATAGCTTATTCAAGAACAGGCTTTTTTATCAGACTCCATCATTCATTAGAAATGAATAAAGATAGCAAAATACAGAAGGATTGATTAAGGTCTAGACTTTGCAGTTGAAATATATGCTAATTCTTCTTATCTTAAAAGTAGCATGAATATATTTAAATTTGTATGTTGCGCCACGTCAACTCTAGAAGTTTTGTGGAATTTGGAACAGAAAAGGCGCCAGAAAATCTTCAAATATGGATCTAGCAAGTTACATAGGGAATTGAATAATGTTTCTAAGAATAATGGAGCTGATTGTTTTCACGCAGAAGCATAAATCTAGTTTAATGTTCCGTTTAAAGAGAAAAACTCTTGTCATTTCAATCGAACATAAGAAAAAGCAATGAATGAAAATTTACATTTTATTTTCTTCGATACTAAAAAGCTTTTTTACCAGTGAAGCTTAAGAAGAAATCCACCTAAGTTCAGAAATTCATTAATTAAAACAATAGCAGGCTAACAGCAGGAAATAACTACATTGCTAATTTGCGGAAAGCTTTATTTTTGAATAAAACATTTGTTCAAGCACGTAGAAAGCATAAGCGACCAATCGAATACGCTTTTGTTAATGACTCTTAAACCTTAGGCACTTACCTTAATATGCTGGCATTACTTGCAATAGCGGTCGTGGATTCTGCTACGTGATCCTGCAAAAATTGGCATAAATCCCCAAACGGTGCGTATTCTCTTACTGCATAGTACGGAGCGTCTTCCAGAGAAGCTCCTAGCAGCGTTGCCACATTGTGATCTCGAAGTTTGGAAAGAGAACTTATTTCCCTGGAACATAGAAAATTACATAAGCAGATCGGCTTCTATAAGACAATATTTCATTCCAACAATAGTAAGAGAAATAATAGTAGTAATTTGATGCCAAATAGTAATTGGTTTATTTTTGCCCCAAGCCGAAAAATTTTCTTTCCATTTTTCATACCTCGAGAAAATATCTCCCATTGTGTTTGTGTTCCATAATATTATAGTCTAGTTTTCCTTTTAGTACTTTTTAATATTAGGTAAAAACCAACACGATAGCCTCGCTTTAACATTAATAACAACTATGCAGTGCTTCTTTTCAGTGTCTGGCCTTAGAGAGAACTCAGAGATTACAGTTCATGAATATAGCTAATCTTGCTTGGCAAACATCAGGTGTAGTAGTTTCAATTGTTATTTTATCTGTACCTCATTTAACTAAAATTAATTTAATAAAAAAACCTCTCCTCTCCTCATTGAAAAATATCTGCCTATTATGAAGGACACCTTAAGGACTATCCATATGGATTTTGGCCGCCAACAGAGTTTGATGAGTCTTATACACGGTAAGTCAAAACGAGCTTCCATTAAAAGTATGCAAGGACTTAACCTTAAATGTTAATATTTGGGAGTTTAAGTCCAAATAAAATTAAATTGTTATCCAGTTGTTACCGATTACTATGATGACAATTACCAGCTTCACTTTTTTAAACAGATCACTTTAATTTTTAACCGTTTTTTTGATTTCACGTAAAAAATAAAGCCAAGTTAATGTAATAAACCCTCTAACTATATTTAATTGTTTTCAAGATATTCAGCTGTTTATCTAAATTTTGCCAATTGTAGATAATTTCTATTTTTAATAGTGTAACAAAAACGAAAGCTCTTTTATTTGGGTTAACACAACAAGTTCCCGAATTTTTAGGTAAATATATTTAATTTAAAAACCTCTACATAGTGTTTTTTCAATTGGCTCTTCTTGCGATAAACAAAAGTGCGATATCTCAATTTGTTTTAAAAGAATTGGAATCTAGAGAAAATGTTGCCATAATTCACGTAACATACCGAAACTAAACAGATCAAGAAATAAATTACAAAATTGTTTGTATTTGCAAAATTTAATTTAAATAGCTTAAATTATATTATAAAGGGTGTTTTGTAATTATGTCATTATAATAGTAATCCAAGTCAAACAAACGTATTACTAATTATAAAAAAGACGAAAATGTACCTACTTAATATTAAACTCGAGGCAAATTTTGAAAAACTCGGCCATTTACTTGGAAACATTTGTTTACATGACTTGGTGCAGCCCTAATGAAATATCTCTCAAAGTCGCGTTTTCCTCCACGATCGCTGGTCGTCGACGACTACGATCCATTAGCGGCGACTGATTCGTCATTAATTTTCTGTTTTCCTCCGCGTTGGTGACACAACGAATTTTAGTTTAAAAAATGGTTAACCCTAAAGGAAACGTCAATATTACTGTTGCTAAATTATCAACAAAAAAAAGACAAAATATATGTACTCCACCAGAAATAAGCGGATCAGAGACAGAGTGGGTCAAAACATTACAATGAATGACTACAACTTCGGGCGGCTCAAAAAAAAATCAAATATGTTGGAACAACACTATCAGAAGACACTGATGGGACAGAAGAAGTTAACTGTAGCATACAAGCCGGAAACAAATGCCTTTATGCAACTCATAATCTAATAAAATCAAAGCAAACATCAAGACGTACGGACATAAACATATACAAAACAATAATTTGGCCAGTTGTGATGTGCGGATGTGAAACGTGGACGCTGTCAAATGAAGACCGCCTCTGCGTCTTTGAGCGGTATTCAGGAAAATATAGGTCCAACCGTAGATGCAACAACGGGAAGATACAGAACTCGTAAAAATAGAGAGCTTCTTTTTTTTTGGGAAGGTGGAACCGCTTTATCGGCACCCTCCCGGCAGTAAGAGAGTACTCACCACCGATCTGGACAGGGTCTCATCTTACTGCCCTATCCCATGCGCTTACGGGCCTTCGCCAGGCCTTTCTCAGCACTGCCTTTACTTAGATACGATCCTTGATGACGCTTATAGCTGGTTCATCTCTTCAGCGTTAACTTCGCGGTTTTGATCTTATTTACTCAGGGTACATAAGTGGTGGCGCCATCTTAACAATAATTTCTGAAGCTGCCCTTTACCCTGTGTCATGCTATTTTCTTCTATCCATTATATACCGCCTAGCTTATCTTCTACCTATTTACATATATGTACATCCAGCTGTATTGAGTGCATCCTCTTCCTGTAAGGAAGCAATCCATCCATCTTATAGTTATGAATTCAACAGAGACTACTCTGTGTACATTTCTTTGAAGGTCCACATCGTATCCATAGGCCTCCTATAACTTTGCCTGCGACTGCGTGTGTGTGGCACATAATCCATAAGCTGGTTAAAGTCCTTAAATACCAAGGGGCATTAACCGCGAACCTGACCAGTATGTTGTCCAGAGCTCGAACTTTGGCGAGACTAGTTTTAGCCGCTAGTCTCCACATTGGGGATCCGTAAGATAACTACGATCTAATGATGACTTTTAATGTTCTTACTGGCATTCCCTTCCCAATTTCCAGCATCACCGGATTGTGGTCCGATGTGCCTTTATTCAGGGTTTCCACTTTAACACTGTTGTTTACGTTCCTAAGTACTGCTATGTCAAGTACATCTGGTAGTCCGCACCCACTAAGGATGTATGTGGCAGTCTCCTGTCCGATTACGTCTAGTTTAAGTTCCACTGCTATTTTTTCAAGTATTTCCCCGTTGCGGCAGAGTCTCCGGCTATTCTAGGCTGGTGAGTAGGAGTTTAGATCTCTCACCAAGCACGTTGGGAGCATACCACTCACCAGCTCTTCTATGTCTTTTCCCTTCAGCGCTGTTTGTGGGCCCTTGTAGACGGATATTATCTTGTACTATTGTAACATTGTCCGATAAATAAAATCCAAACGATTATAGTGGGCGGGACATGTGAGAAGACTACCGAATAATCGCATTGTCAGGCTTGTATGGGAGGAAGCACCAGAGGGTAAAAGATCCCTAGGCCGCCCACAACTCCAATGGAGAGACAATATTGCCAAAGACCTAAGGGCATCCAAAATGCACTCGATGCCATGAGCAACAGAAAACAGTGGAGGACCATTATGAAATCGGCAAAAACCCACCCTGGGTTGTACGCCACGGAGTAAGTAAGTAAGTAAGTTAACAAGATGAGGAAATTATACAACTCAGTTTACTTCAACACCGCGAAAAAAGGAAAGATATTCTACAGATGTTTAAAAGAAGAAAATTTGAAGGGTTTCAGTAAATTTTAATAATAAATCATGGAAACGAAATTTAAACAATTTTTTATAATCTCACGATACCAGTTTAATCACATATTGGAGCTCATATAAAATGATGTTACGATTAATTCCTAATACCGCGTAACGGAATCAATACCTCCCTCAGAGAAGTCAGCAATAACATCAAGGTAAATTCAAGAAATCTTTTATTGTTTTTAAATCTCCTTATGTTACAATTAATTAACTGTAAAAATTTGCAATCTCCATCCAAACAGACTACTTCATGGTCTGCAACTTATAGGCTTTGTCTTTTGGATCATAAATTTGTGGATAACTAGATATTAAATGAACAAGTTGTTCATCTTCAGCATTTGAAAAAATATCTTCGCCGCTGCAGGCGCTATTGCGACGCAGCAGTCCGCCGCACAAGATAAACCACATGTTGGCTATTCCGAATAAGCAGTCACAGTTTATACCGTACCCGAAACAGTTAAACAACTATCCACGTGTTTTAAAGCCAAGCGCTTCAACCAATAGGAGAGCTGGGAATTCTTATTTTGCGCCTGCGCTCAATGAGTGAACGCTGCCTTTATAAATAAAACATCAGTTCGGCATATATGTATGTCTCTTTTCAATAAGATACCGCCTGTAAGGAGAAAGAAATAGAGATAGTGTTGGCGAGAATTAACCGTAAAACGAGGCACGCAACAGGCTTGTATTGTGCTTGTTTTCAGATGAGATCTCGATTAATGATTTTCTGCGCGGCGACTGGGAAAGTATGTTGATTGAAAAGGAAACGAAAAGCGAAAACTACCATCTTGTTTGTTCGAGAGTCGACTTTGTTTGTAGTGCTTTTTGTGGACTGCTTTCGTGTATTTTGTGTAAATCCATAGACTTAGTTATATGCCTATGATTAGATCCTAGTTCGACTCTGTCCACGGCCCAGCGTATAATTCTGACGTTTCCAACTAATAATGTGCGTGCTTGTAATATGAGAATCCATGAAAAAATAGAATTTGACTTCACTAATATCAAAGGTACCGGCTCAGAGTTGTAAAACTGATTCGGTGACGGTATAAACTGTGAAGCAGTCTCACCGTCGAACGCAGCAACCACTACATGTAGCTACTGCATGCGTCCGACGCACAAGAGAGACCATGCCCTTATGTCCAGTAAAAAGCGTAACAAAATTTTTTTCCTTAATAGAATGTACCAAGTTGAATTTTTAGGGCTTCCAATAATGATGTTTTAAAGAGGTTCTTTCGTAAATTTAAACGAAATCCTCAAGTGTGATTCCGCGTCCTTCAGTCTAGCCTTTGGCTAGGCGTAAGAAAACAAAAATGTTTACTTCGTTTTTGTATCAATCATATAGTCTGCTATGTCTCTTGAGGGTCTTGGCCAATCTGAATCTGTCTTGGCAAATTTTCGACACGTTCGGGATATTATCTTTCGCGAATCTTGGTAGAGAAAGCAAATATTTAAGTAATCTTCATTAGAAAAGTTTTACCGTGAAATATCTGTTCATAGCGATCAAGGCTTTGCTAATAAAAACCATTTTGTAATTTATTTCTTGATCTGATTAGGTAGTTTCGGTATAAAATATGTTACGTTAATTTAAAAAAATACATTTCTATTTAGAAAAAAAAATAAGATATCGAATTTTTTTTTTGTATTGCAAGAAAAATCATTTATAAAAGCATCCTGTATAAACATGCTTTAAAATTGAATGTATTTTCAGGAAAGTCTACTCGCTGTTTTAATCCAAATAAAAGGTTTCGCAATTTTGGTTAATGTGAGTAAGCTACTAATAATGAAAAGGATCTACAACTGTCAAAATTTAGATACAGCTAAATATCTGGAAATTCTAAGCATAGGGTTTCACAATAAACTGGTTCTTTTTTCAACGTTGAATCAAAAAATGAATAAAATTAACAGAGTAACACCTTAAAACAATTTCAACATTTAAGTCAACTGAGACGTTATCACTTGCCTATGTTGACTTTTATCGTTTCCGAAGTTGCGGCTCTCTGATTACTTATTACGATTTCATAATTACACATTACCACCGAACACTAACTAGCTTTGATGTGCGTGTTCAGCGAGCGCTACAAAGAAATCGTAGTTTTATTTCTTGGTTGCCTGGTAACGATTGGCGGACTCCACCACATAGGTTGAATTTAAATGAAAGCTGGCCATAAATGATATTGTCGTTTGCGCTATTTTTAATCAAATTTATGACAAAATTATTTAAAGCACTTTAGTACTCTAGTTGGCTTTGGAAAAACACAATTGATATCTTTTGAATTGTTTGCTGCACCCTGTCAAACTTACGTTATGGTTTTTTATTATTATCACCAAATAAATACTTTGATAAAATTTGTATTCAACTGTCTGTTTCAAAAATCTATTAACGTTTTTAATTAGTTATTGTTAACAATATTCTAATAACTAATATTTAAAAGATTTTGATTTTTTGTTAATGATTTCACCATATTTCCGACTACAAATATCCTGTAATATGTACATTACGATTCTGACAAAAGACACCAAGAAGAAAATCTTATTCGAATTTGCCCCATCTTTTTATATTTAATTAAATTTTGGCGTTTTGGGTGATTTTAAAATTGGTTAAAGGTTTCGCGCAATATTTTTCCTGTATATTTATTAAAATACTTATTTTATAACTGCATAAATCCGAAAAATTACCTAATTTACTTAAAAGTTAATTGTTTCTTTTTTAACACAATATTCCAGGAGATTGCGGTGATTTTTAATTTTAATAATTAACGAAAATTAAATTAATAATTTATCTTTTATTTATGAAGAAAACTTGTTCTCACAAGAATTTTTTTATTTCTTTGCTTCAGATCGAAGTTATTTAACTATAACGTATAAGCAATGGTTTAAACTACTTCAAATCTTTCCCAACCAAAGTAATAATGCAAAAATTAGCTTACAACTGTTGTAAAATTTAAAAAATATATATTGTAAAAGGACGCAAACAGTAGCGTTCAGTGAGTGTAGTGAGCGGTCCAAAAGACGGAAAACATAACCACTCGAGAAAAGTCAACACAACAGTAGTTAACTTATGCCGCTCAAATGAGCTACAGATTAGTGATGGGCATAACCGAATTATTTTGATAACCGATTTATTTATATTCAAATAATATTAATAACCGAATGATTATTTGAATAATCATTCGAATAAATTCAGGCTAGCGATCGCAGCCGGTTAGGAAGGAGGTTCAGGGTCATCGGCATCGTATTCATAACTGCTGTAATTGTCTTATTAAGTATGGCTTTATAAATAACAATAGAATTCGACTAAATATTTCATTAGGCAATATCATTGAACAAAATAAAATAAATAGCGTTTTACGTTTTTAAATTAAAAATACTTAAACTCCAAAAATATGATTCTTGGCTGTGTTGATTACATGTAATGAACATAATTATTAAAAATTTACTTTGCAAAAAAGTATTTCTCTCTGGCGAGGTATTTATAGTAGTATAATGATACTAATAATTAATAGTACATATTATATTGTTATAGTTATATTACGACTTATGTATTGTTCTATTGCTCCTACATTCTAAATTCCAATATTTACCCTAAAAACTATACAAATATTAGGTGAAAATGGGTGTTATGGAAAGCAGGCCGTATTCATTACGAAGAAGTGTATGAAAGACATAAGAAATATGTGGGGCTGCTTGCTAATCGCAACAAAAAAATTCGGCCAGCCGGATCAAACGCGACCGCCTTTTATTTTGATTCTTTGAGGATGTCAACAAATTGCTGTATTTGCACATTTTAGGCGTTCAGGCGCCGAAAAATGGATATGTTTTTATGTTAGGTACGCAATAAAAGTAGATTATGTAATCTTAACTTAACATTCGCTAGTTTTCAACCCCCCAAGTTTGGCTTTCACATCCTACCGGTACATTTGAAATTTTAAAATTCATCTTTTATTCGAGCTAAAACATCGAAACTTGCTTCATAACTCAAACATCGCACCTCATAACTAAATTAAAACCGATCCATGCTCGTTGATCATTAGACGGATCGACGCGACAGCGAGGCTTGCTCCTTCATAGTTCGTGTTCGTATTTGAATTCGTATGTATCAGGTTCAGGTTATTTTTCATTTGAATACTTGTGGAATGAAAACCGAATAATACAGGTTATTTTAATAACCGGAAAACAGATTATTTTTAATTCGAGTAAGCCTATCACTACTACAGGTCATGTGGTAACTTATACGCATCGAAAGTTCTCAAAACTATTAGTAACAAACCCGAGCAAGCCAAAATAATCAAGATAATTTACATTTAGAGTTAAATGCTGATGAAGTATTAGCTCTAAAAAATATAGGAGCTAATTTGTCTAAACATTAGTATAAACTTATCAAAACGCAAGCGGGACAAAAAAATTCGTACGACAAAGTTTTGTAGGCCAAAAGAAAATGTTATCTCAGTTAGAGCTGGGCGATCATTAAAAGTAATAATCGATTATTTGCAATAATCGATTATTCTCGATTAATCAAAATAATTGATTAATCGAAATAGCCGATTAATGGAAATAATCGATATCATCGATTAATAATAATCGATTCGTCGAAATAATCGATTAATCAACATCATCGATTAATCAAAATAATCGATATAATCAATTCGTAGAAATAATTGATTATTCGATATCATCGATTAATCAAAATAGTCGATATAATCGAAATTATTAATAATAATCGATTCGTCGAAATAATCGATATCATCGATTAATCAAAATAATCGATATAATGGATTCGTAGAAATAATCGATTCATCGATATAATCGATTAATCATAATTATCGATTAATCGATATTTTATGAACTATTAATCGATAATTTGTTAAATGTTAATCGAATATTCGATTATTTTTGCCCACCCTAATCCTATAATATTGTAGTAAGTGAAACTGAAGCCGAAATTCCGGTTGAATCATTATTGCACCATACTGGTGCAAGACTGATAGTATTACAAGAGGTAATAAATGCTTTGGCTGAATCAGCAGATAAAATTTATAATTTAGTTTTAATTTGTAAATATGTATTTGATGGTACCTCGGGACAGTCAGAATACAAGCAAGTGTTTTTGAACAACAGCTACACTGATGCTTCTATATTTTTTAACAGTTTGGTCCCTATTAGATTGATTTTTAAAAATAGCGATAATTCTGAAGTACATTTACGGCAAAATTGCAGGCTCTCATCAACGCGTTTCTGTCATCCAATTAACATTCTTTTTGATCGTGAGACTACTGAATTAACCGCTGCAAAAAAAAACAAAATATGAATCATGAAATTAAAAATTTAAAACCCTTTTCTTACAACGAAGAAGCCCTTAATTTTGAAAGTCATTTTTTTAAAACGCTTTAAGAACATACAAATTATTTTATACATGATTTATATCGATAGTGATAATTGATACACCCTATATATAAATATAGATGATGAGCCAAAATTCAACAATTCTTTGTCTAAAACACGATATTTTAAAAGTGTAATACTTGATAACATTTAAGTCTTATTTCTGGTAAGCTTTCCTAGAAATTCGACCAGTATGCGCTCGGTCAAAGGTCGCCTGCCAATGTCCTGCTAGCTTTCGCACGGGGAAGGAGGCATACCGTTAACATGCCGATGCCGCCGCGGACAGTGAAACTTCTTATCGTATAGTTAATGTTCGGTGAATTTACAAATGCATGATTAATATATTTAAATATGTCAATTTTAATGAATAAAATCAACTTCCATCAATTCAATTATAGGTACACGATTTTCAACGAAATATGAGTCATATACACGATTTATTTACTTTCAGCTGACACAGTTTTTTTTTCAGTGGATATGTCCCATTATAAATCAATCAGAATCATGCTTTTAATGTAAAGAAAGTAGTTCGTTGCCTATTATAGTAATATCCGAATTTAATAAAATTCTTTTACAACCTACACAGGAAGAGCTTGTGGGCGTTTTTTATTTCGAGTCATTTGAGCTAAGTAGTAAGATTTATTACACCATTAGTTAAGTATTGGCTCTTCTGGCATAACTTATTTTTTTGATAGTCGATTTGACTCAACATGTTAGGGTCGTTTAATATCCATTGGTAATGACAGTTTTAGACACAGATGTATTCAAAGTAACATTGACATATTTATCGTGCCCATCACCGTATAGTAAAAATATCGTTGTTGATTAGTCGCCAGTAATCTGTTGCGAAATAAATATGGAAAAACATATTTTTTTTGGTCGCCAGTATGACGTCATTGCAAATGGGTATAATTTTGATTATAAAATCAGAACTTTGAATGCATGGGTTTAAGTTTCATTAATTTTTTTTTTCATTGGCCACATATAAAATGTTGTAAATTAGGCCTAGGCTATGGCATACTAAAATCACCCTTGTAAATACCGCGACTCAGTCTATGACTTCGTCGCTGTACTCTTTTCCTATACTGACAATAATAAGGCTAACGAGTTCTTCAAGAATTAGAGACAATAGTCTTAAAAAGCAATAAAACTAATATTTGGCAATCTTCAGTGTACAGATGATACTTACATTTATTACTAAAACGGAGTTTTATCCACAATACCGAAACAGAATTATTGCAC
>MU182481.1:310215-340031 GCA_016904865.1 Pissodes strobi | reverse complement strand
TTAAACAATACAACTTGGGTTCTTTTTGCAATTTTTATTTTTGGCAGTGCCTTTGTCAGATTTCAGAATAATCATGATTTTTTTTTTCGAATCAAAAAAGCCAATTTTCATTAGATTGGGTTCTATCCATGGTTTGTAACGAGAAAAAAAAGTAATGAGATGATGAAAATTGGCTCTTGAGTACAAAAAAAAATTTGTAAATCATTCATAACTACCTTATCAAAGCAAGATTCGAATTTCATCAAATATCTTAAACTTCCCTAGATTTTACTAATTATTTCTTATGTCAAGCATTTTTATATAGATATTATTTGGCTACCTATAATACTTTAAGGAAAAACTAATGGTAGGAAAAATCCTTTATGTTTACAAATTCTTCAAGAATTTGTGGAATCAAAGCTTTATTAATTAGGTACCTTTGTCAACAATTTCGGATAGGTAAATTCCAGAAATAAATATACCTAAAATCTTTTATTTTGCTACTCTATATACACGTAAGATAAGTGATATAAGTTGTGCCAATACACCTGAAAATTCCTCTAAAAAAAGTGCCAACAGTAACGGTGAAACTATATAAAAATAGCGAAGGTTCACGAAATCGGCTGCCACAAAAAAATGGAAAACAATTTCCTAGAAACGGTTTTGAGTTTTTACAGTGAGAAAAATTGGAAAGAAATTTTACATTTAAATGAAAAATCAGAAAAGAAGATTGCCCTTAAAATTCTGTGGGTCTGGCCTAGCGAAACGAATCTCAAGTTTCTAAAAAATGCACTGCAACAGTATAACGTACAGGGCGTAACGTCATTAGGGTGCGGATGCGGACTTTTGGAATGGATAATTCAAGAATATACCGGTAAATATTACCCTTTTCCTATTGCCAACAATGCCAACACATTCACTATAAGCCCCCCTTCCATTTCAATATTTTATATAAAATGATCTGTGGATACATAGGGTTTTTAATATATTAGGTAGTTTGACGTTATTTTGTATTTGCTTCCAAAAATACATTTGGTAGCTTCAAACATCAGAACATCTCTCCCTATATTTCACTTATTTGTGATTGGATACTATGCTAAAACTTGAATGTAGGTACTTTCCTTTCAACCCAAAGTGTTTTTTTACATTGTTTTTACCACAATAAGGCTGTTCTTGGTAACAGATGCTTTGACACGCAGTATATATTTAATATTGAACAGCCTTAATTGCACGAACTCTTAAAGATTTCACGGGTTTTTCCTAAAAAAAGAAGATATAAACAAAAAAAAAACATCAGTAAACTAACTATTCTACTTTAATTTTAGGAATGCCAGTTATCGGTTTTGAAATTAACAAAGAGTGGTGGGAGAGCAAATACTCAGTTTCACCCTTCATTCCTTTAAGATACGTAGATGACGAAATAAATGTCGAATACAATTCAAGATTTGCCCTGCTTTTCTGCTACTTTAACAACGGCACTGCTTTTAGGGAATATGTGAAACGTTACAGGTAAAAAAGAGTGAATACTTTACTAAATGTGTCTACCGGATATTTTTATATTTGGAGCTACTTCTAGAGGTGCTATTTTGAGAGTCTTACAAACGACATATTGCGGAATCTTTTAACTTTAATCATAATCATCATTGGACTGGACCAAGATGGCACAGCTGTGTGTATCGCGATTGTGCCCAGATTTACCAGTGGCAATCGATATTAGCTTTGTTGGGTTAACATTTGTTTAGATGTTGTTCGACATTTTGATCAGTTAATTTAATGAATCTAAGTTTTATATGACGATAAAAATGATGAACGTCGTTTCGTCCCACGATCCTCCGGAAAGTGGGAAAATGATCTGTGTTCTGAAAAATCAACCCAAACTAGAAATGTCGAAACCAAGCTAACGCTAACTACCAAAAATAGATAATATAATTGAACAAAAAAGCGGCAAAAATCAGGATTCGTTTCTATTAAAACTCTTCTTATTTTATTTTTAGACCTCATAAACATACCTACTTATTATTTTCAGAGGTACCATGATAATAATAATTGGCCCTCACGACGGTTCTGGTAGGCACACCGATCCGCAGCCTTTTTATGCTAATTTCGGTGATTCAAAATGGTCGCTAGCACAACAACAAGAAATTAAAGATACAAAAGACTTTATAGCGATTTACTTGAGACGAGGAACGTAATCAAAATAAGCAATCAACGAAAAAGTGAACAAGAATGATGCAATAAAACATCTCACCATGGTCCTGATTCCTGACGATCTGAATAGTTTAAAGTTTTAGAGTAAAGAGTAACGCTTATTACTATACAGTAATTTATTAGTGTTCAGATACTTTCAGTTGGTTAAATATTGATAAGACTATGACTATTATAGGAATAGTATTCATTGAACAGTCCGAGTGACTATCTCTAATTCAAAGAAGTTGCAATATATGAGCTGTTATGTCAAAAAATGTTTAGATCTCTGACAAATATTGTAAAAAAAATAGTATAGTTAAGGAGAAGTTGTATTTTTACATTTTGTATGCTGATATGTAGTATTATTTGTACAAAAATAAATTTAAGAAATACCATTGATTTTCTAATTTGTATTGGTGCTTTTCTAATGGCGTACCCATGGTGATGTGGCCATGGGAGGAATATGCAACAAAAAAATAGGTATGAAAATGGAAGGGTAAGATTCTTCAAATCAGAAATGGACATGCATTAATATAATTTTTTTGTAAAGATGCAACTTTTGCATTGAAATAACCAAATATAGATGACTCAACAGCCTCACATGCCCCAAAAGCGAAACAGCAAAAAGAAAGTAAAGAGGTAATAATAATATTTCAAAGCACATACAAACTAGTCCTATAAAGACTGCCTACAAAAGAATTGTTTCCGTAGTTCGTCCTGTGAGAAGGTATATGGAAAGAAGACGCCTGTCGGGTTTGGCGAGCAGGAACGTGAAGACCAATCTCTCCAAGAAGCATATGGGACAGGAAATCCTTGAGTGAAGAACATCATAAAAACTCTGGAGACTAAGAGGATTAAGCTCGGTGGATTTGTTCAATAGTTTCAATCTAAAGATGTAGTAATGAGGTGACCATATGCATGAGCCATACTCAAGGTTACGACGAACAAGGGCACAATACAGCAGTTTAATACAAAATATGTTTTTAAAATCTTTGGTACACCTTTTAACAAAGCTCAGCATTTGTAAGGACTTAGAAATGATTGCCGCAATATGAGAAGAAAAACTAATCTGAGAGTCCATCAGAATTCCCAGGTCTTTTACATTAGATAAACCTTCCAAAGGAGTACCATTAATGGAATACACACACTCAAGGGGTTTAGTACTACGACTATATATCATGGAATGGCATTTTTGAATATTTAAGTCCATATGACGGTTATCCTTACACCAAGTGACAAATCTGTTCATGTCGAGTTGAAGTCCAAAACAGTCATTTGCATTTGAAACTCTACAATAAAATTTAAGATCGTCTGCAAACAGTAGATATTCGCTGTTTAGAAAACAGTTACAAATATCGTTGATATAGATATTAAAAAGTAGTGGCCCAGGTGGGAGCCTTGGGGAACCCCAGAAGGAACAAGGATTTCGTTAGGTTCGTTACACAGCTTGACAAATTGCCTACAGTCGATTAAGTAGCTCTTTAGCCAGCTGTGTAAAGGACCATTTAGGCCAAGCTGAGTTAGTTTGTCAAGCAAGACCACGTGATTAACGCGATCAAACGCCTTTGGCAAGTCCGTATACACAGCATGCACCTGACACCCCTCTTCAAAAAAATGAACAACAAAGTTAACAAAGGTGAGTACATTTAACTCAGTTGATCGTCCCGACATGAAGCCAAACTGCCTATTGCTTATTTCGCTGCTGATGATGGGAAACAAGGTAACTATGTACCAGCCTCTCAATTTGTAATTTTCAACCCGAACATTGTCTCCGGACTTCAGAATGGGCGAGATAAAGCTGGACTTCCAAAGTTGAGGGAACACTCCCGATTTTAAAGATAAATTAAATATAGTAAACAATGGCCTTGAAATGATAAAGCTACACTTCTTCAAAAATACCGGAGGTAAACCATCAGACCCAGAACCCTTATCAGCATCTAATTCACTCTCTAGGACACATTCTGGAGCAGTAAATCAAGCTTTGTCCGCCAACCTCTCACATTCTGGAAATAAACCCGTAATTCAGATTGTGATAAGGGTGAAATCAGTTTTTTTAAGTGGTTTTAGAAACTATTTTAGGAACACCTCCAATATATTTGTTAAACAAGTCCTTTTCACCCTTTCGCAGTCTCTCCTTTAATACATCCTTCAACTCATTTAGGTTTTTTCTCTGTTGAGCCGTGAGATCAGTCTCAATATAGATGTGAGCAAATTTGTCGAGACTTTTCTTACATTTAATTATACGAAGCACTTCTTCAGAGCTGCCCAACTCTATTCAAAGTAATCGATACCCGGATACCCCTTCTTATTTCTCTTGCCAATCCTCATTAGGCTCTGAACTTGTGCTGGAACATCAGCAATTGAATCCAGAATATTCTGGGCCTGAGCCAAGTCCTCAGTATTATCACCTGCTTCGGGAAAATTAAATAACATAATATTGTCTTTTCTGTCGGGGCCGTCACGGGGCAGTGGATAAAGCCGTTGGGCGGACTCCCTTGATTGACCTTATTTCCTCCCCCAAATCCTTAAGAGATGAAAGAAAGGCAGCATTCTAGATTTTCACCTCATCTTTCAGTTTATTGATCATGATGCCAAACTTCAAAGCAATTATCCGTCCTACACTTGATCGCTTTAACCTCAGACTTCCGGCAGGAAACACGATCCACTAGTTGAAAGACCTCAATCAGCTTGCTTGGTCGGTTAGGATTTGCCTGAAAATAGTTCGTAAGGGAGAACCTAAAGAACGCCCAGACACCCTAGCTGAAACTTGAAAACAATATCACAAAAGCAGAAATTAAAGAAGACTAAACAACAAAATAAAGAGCATAATCCCGAATCTAGGCCATAGAGACATGGACGTAGATAATGTGTGGAACAAAATCAAGGACGCTTGTAACTCTGTGGCGGACAGCAAACTGAAACCGGAAACAGGAATAAGGAAACATCGGTGGATAACGGAGAAAGCACAGAAACAAAGACGGGAAATACAATGAAATAAACAAAATAGTTAAAATAAAGATTAAAGCGGCAAAGGAGCTGTGGCTGCCGAACGAATGTAGAGAAATCGAAAACATGGAACAAAAGCATGATACACTTAATGCACAAGAAAATCAAGGAAATAGCATAACAACATAGTCAGGGGCGACGCCGAACATCATGGATGAAGAATATTAGACAATGGACAGGAATGGCGACCACACATCTATTCAGAACGGCTGTTAACAAAGTTATGCGGGCCAATGTGATTGCCAACATCCACAGAGGAAAGGCACCGACAGAAGAAGAAGGTTACTTTCAGTGTTTTGGACCAAGATTCTATAACATTCCCGGGAAAGGACTGCACACTGTAAATCTTAAGTTTGAGAAAACTCAGTAGTCGTGAGCGGAATTACTGTTTTTGTAACTTTTATGGGCAATCTTCTTCTGTATTATTAGATCAATTAGGTCTCGACTGAACCACCTAGGAAACACTCCACTGGGCCTCTTTTTGACTGGAACAAACAAATCGAAGCAACCATAAAGAATGTCATAAAACGCGTTTAACATAGAATCCACATCCAGATTATATAACAGGTTATTTCCAGTAGACAGCGCCCATGTAATCATTTATCAATGTGTAGTCCGCAGATTTAAAGTCATAGTAATAGTATTCAACTCCAGGGCTAACAACTGAGTGACATGATTGCGGGATAGCTAGGTCCAAACATTATCAATGGGAGCCAGAGGGTCCCATTTATTACGGATAAACATTTTATGAGAAACGACTATGTCAAGAAAAGCTACATTTGCATTATGAATAAAATTATTTTGAAAATGATTATGAAAAGCACAAAGGTCTGAGATTTCAGCCATTTTTTGGGCGACTGAAGGTGGGACATATACATCATCAGAAGGAACACCCACTGCACATATGGTCTCGTTAGTCCATGCGGCCCTAGGCAGGTTGAAATTTCCAGCCACACACAGCTCAGCCTCTGGGTACTCCTCAGAGTCACGCCAACTGTGTCACTATCACTAACCATTAAGTAATGATCAACTGTAGAATCAGGAGGCAAGTTAACACAGCCGAGGATGCACCGCATTTTTGGAGAACCAATGGTTACATAAATTTGCTGGAGAGGTGCGATAGTAGGAAGGAAGATGCAGGTTACTGATCTGCGTAAGCAACAATACTAACATCCACTTCTGCTGCTAGTTTCTCTGGATCGATCTCATATGGCATTACACAAATTGGTTTCCGTCAACATTATGACCTGGTAGTAGTTCACGGCTGCGGTACATGTGAGAGCAGTAATAAGCTTTGTTCGCAGGCCACGTACATTCTGGTAGTAATATATAATCGGCTAGGACAGTGTCTAGTTTTCCTGAATGTCCACAATGCGCGGAACACCCCCGATGTACCTTGCTTAGATGTCTTCCCCACCTTTGGATGTTCGTTCTTTAAGTTCACACTAGACCCGTTTGTCCATTTCTTGCTGTTTGCGCGTGAGATCAAGATTTAGGTAGATATTTTTAGCTTTGAGCTTACGGCGACAGCGCATCTTCTTCTTCTTCAAGTGTCTATTCGTTTCGAATATTGGCGACCATCCTGGCTATGATGACCTTGCTGACTGCTGCTTTAAACAGTTCTGTGGTTCTTTTTGAATACCATGTCCTTAGGTTCTTGAGCCATGCTATCCTTCTTCTTCCGGGCCCTCTCCTTCTAAACACTTTTCCTTGGAGGATGGATTTTAAGAGTTTGTATTTGGAATCATTTCTCATTATATGCCCGAGATATTCCAGTTTTCTTCTCTTAACCGTGTTCATCACCTCTTTTTCCTTCATCATTCTTTCCAGTACTGTTTCGTTGGTCACTCTATCTACCCATGATATTCTAAGGATCCTTCTGTAGAGCCACATCCCGTAGGCCTCGAGTTTCTTTTGTATTGCTTCAGCCAATGTCCAGGATTCCATACCATGGAGAACACATAGTAGCGCAGGATTTTTACTTTGATATCTAATTTGAGGTTGTGGCTTTTCAAGAGCTTAGACATTTTGATGAAGGCATCTCTTGCTTTTTCTATTCTACATCTGATTTCTTGTGAATCACTGTTCGTTTACTAAGGTTCCCAGGTAGACAAATTTGGATACCCGTTTTACTGGTATATATTTAATAAATAGTTTGCAGTTTTCTGTCTTCTCTTTACTTATGATCATAAAATTGTTTTGTTGATGTTCATTTTTAGCTCATATCGTTCACTCACTTCATTCACTTTGTTCATTAGCTGTTGTAGATCCTCTATACTATCTGCAAATATGACGGTATCATCTTTAGTCGTTCAGCGTTTACAAGAATTCCATTCTCATCGTTTTCCAGAGCTTCTCTAAATATCTCTTCTGAATCCAGATTGAATATCAGAGGGGAGATGATACACCCTTGTCGTACGCCCCGCAGAATGTTAACTGCCTCTGTTGTTTCATCTCCAGCGTTGATTTTTATGGTGGCTGTCTGGTTCCAGTACAAGTTTTGTATAATTCTGAGATCTTTATCATCCATTTCGGTGTCTTTCAGTACTTGTATCATCTTCTGGTGTTGGATTTTGTCAAACGCCTTTTGGTAGTCTACAAAGCAGGTATAAATGTCGCAATTTATCTCCCTACATCGTTGGAATAATACTTGTATACTGAACAGTGCTTCTCTTGTCCCCACTCCTTTCATGAGGCCAAATTGTGTGTCTGCTACTCTCTCCTCGCATATCTTGTATATTCTGCGATGGATAACCTTAAGGAAAAGCTTGAGTAAATGGCTCATTAAGCTTATAGTTCTATATTCTCCGCATTTCTTTGCCCCTTGTTTCTTGGGCAGCAATATAAATTCAGAAATGAGCCATTCTTTCGGGATATTTCCGGTGTCATAGATATTGTTAAATATTTTGCAGATCATTTTTATTGATTCTTCATCCAAAACCTTAAGGAACTCTGTCTGTATCCCGTCCGGTCCTGGAGCTTTGCCTCTTTTCAACGATTTTATGGTTGCTTCTATCTCACTTGCTAGTATTGGTGGTCCAGTTTCTGTTGATAAGGAAGGAGTATTCCTCTCTCATCGAAGAACACATTCTCTATGTATTTTTTCCAAGTGTCTTTAATACTTCCTTGGTCCACAATAAGTTCACCGTTGTCATTGACGAGTTTTCTTACTGTTCTCTTTTTGTATTTGCCTGTTATTTCTCTCACACTTTTATGTACATTGAAGTCATTAAATCTCTGTTGCAGTGTTTCTATTTCATGGCATTTTTCTTTCATTTCTTTCTGCTTGGCTTCTCTGATCTTTCTTTGTATTTTACGGTGTATCTCTCTTTATGCGGTTACGTTATTCTGGTGTTTTCTCCTCTCTTCCATCATCTGTAGTATTTTCTCTGTCATCCACGTCTTGTTTTGTCTTCATTCTTCAGAAATTTGTCTTTGATCTCCTCTACCACTTTGTTAAGTGAATGTATTTTCTCTTCCGTGTTTCCGGCTTTTTCCTCGATTTCTCTACAGTTTTCATTCAGGGCTCTACTTATTTTGTCCTTCAGTATTCTGTCTTTCAATTTTCTGATATCCTGTTTCTTAGGAATTTTTCGTTGTATTTTCTTATATCTGGTTTTGTATTCTCCCACTAGAGGGATGTGATCGGACTGAATGTCAGCGCCTGGATAGGTTTACACTTTTGAAGCTTTTGTATATCTTGCGTTGACTATTTAAATTGGGGATTTTTTAAAGGAATTAAAAATATCTCTCTTTTAAAATATGCTTTTACTTGCTCAACTTATACTTACAGTATCAAAAATCCATTAAAAAAAAATCTTTAAAAATATCACATTTTGCGCTTATCAAAACTAGGTTAGAAGTAGCACTATTTCTTTGGTTGCACCCATATATAGCAACATAATATAGATAACTATGTTTCAGTTAGTCTAATATTGGAGATAGATCGACAGCGCTTATCCCAGTTAACCAATAAGACAGATAGTGCAAAGAAATAAAGCTACTCATTGTTTACTAAGAATAAAAATCTTACATAAAAATAGACAGAAACACATTTATATTAGTACCATTTAGGATGAGGGACTTGGTTCTGTTTAGAACTGATGATTATTTTCGTTTATACATGTTGTAACTACACCCTGTATCGCTGAAGCGAAACAGACCGATTTAAAATTATGGTACGAAATTCTGGGTTAGCAAATCGCTTTGCTTTGGATATTATATTCTTCTCAACAACGTAATAGATATCTGGGACTAGGGAGGAATGTCGGTCTTTTATTGCCCAGTTTACGTTGATTTAGAACGTTACTTGACTTTTTCACATTCGGCGGGCGCCCTCTGTAAATAGTGGCTCTCATATTATGCTTGTGACTTTTGGCTTTTGCTTGTGTACAGTTACTAAATGCGAGTTATACATGTCCTTGTTGACGGTCCTGAATTGACACATAAAACAGGTGAACATTAGGTCTTTTTCCATTCCTGGGTGTTTGGTTTTCAAGTGAACCTAAAAAAGACCCGATTTATTTATTTTTAGTCACTCCTTCTTATACCACAATAATATACATTTACGTCTTTGTTAATTTTATCACAATTATTTATCTGCATTTGAGAGGCGACGTACCTTGTAAGTACTACTTTGGATGCAAGCATAAGAGCAGTAAGAACACTTGTAGGGTTTTTGTCCAGTATGTCTGAGTTTGTGTCGTCTTAGCGAATTATGATCTGCAGTAGAGTATTGACATTGGTCGCAGGAAAACGGCTTTTCACCTGAAAAAAAAATCTATAATATTTTTACCATCTATTCTAGAAATACTTATCTACATTGTCAACCTTCCTAGGCACTAAAATAGTTGTAGTTAGTAATTTCTTTTTACATTTTTTAAAATAAAATAAAGTTCGAACCTCTTTAAACATGTAAACACTTTAGTTTTTATTTACGTAGACGTTGGTATTGACAAATGAACATGTGCGTAAAGACGGTATTTTACCCATTTGTAATGACATATTTTTTGTTTATCTTTGTTTAGTAGATTCCAACGGCCGTCGGTGACAACAAACTTTTGAAAAAAAATTGGTGTCCGATGATTATTCATTTTAAAGCCGTATTCCATTCACTACTTTGGATCGATTCGGATCGATCCAACTGAACTTTATTAAACTGATTCGTGTTCGATTTTAAAAATATCACTTTGCCCCCACTAACTAAAAAGTGATCCAGCTCACCTGTAAGTGAAACGAAAATGGACCGGAACTACTTCGATCGATTCAGTAGTTCAGGTAAAATATGGCAAATTTTGTGGCCATGTGTAGTCCAAGAATATAAAAATATGGAAATAAGTAAATATCCGCATTGTCATGTTGTAGACGAGGCAGGGAACCTCGTTATATTTGATGGATCACAAGTACTATGTAACAAAACATTAATAAAATTTGTATTTGAGCAAACTTTGTGTACGAAATCTCTTAAAAAAAACCCTTTTCCAAAAAATTAAAATTGAAAACAGAAAACAGCTGTCTTGAATCCTTCAGTAATCTATCGTTCCCAGGTCCAACATCTCCTAATCGTTCGACTATACATTTTGGCTCCATACGCTCCAAGATCACGTGCCCGAAAATCCACTCTTACTCCACTCCAACTCAATTTTAATACCCGAACTCAGCATATATAATAGGCACAGATTAAATATGAATCTGTGTAATAGGTATAATGACCAATCGCAGCTGATAATTTTAAATATATTGGCTTTTTCAATACTGGAAAAGGAACAAGTCCGAAGCAGAATCGCACTTCAAACTGAGAACGTGATAAAGAGATGCAACAAAACTGAGTACAACGATCGCAAAAATAAAGAAGAATGGAATAAAATCAGACCAGGATTAAGCTTCCAGTATGTCTTCCAAGCAAAAGACCGTAAAAACCAAAATTATAAAATATTTGAAAAATATAATTCGGGACCCGATCTATGGTTCTGGTGTCATATAAGCACTGTCAATTTTGAAGATCTTTTTTGAGTTCTATGGAAAGATTACATCAAATGGGCCACATTAACGCAAAAAAAAATGGCGGATGAAGCACTTTGTCGGAAAATAAATTCAAAATAAAGATTAAAATTTAAGGCATAATAATAAACACAATTCCAGTACACTTTGTTCTGAGGTATGGTCGCAGAAGGTTAATAATTACAAGATCAATCTATCCAGGAAATGTCTCTTGCAAATGTTGCAAAAGAAGTTTCCGATGGAAATAGAATTTATATCTCGACCTGGTAAATGCGATATTATTTGCACCTCTGATATGGATAAGGCTGAATATTTTAATTCTGATGATGCCAAATATACTAGTTCAGAAGAGGAATATTTTCAGGGTGCGCCTCTTTCAGAGAAGCAGGTACTACACAGGGCTTGCGAAATATTAAGAACTGCTATGTCTGAGTGTAAAATGCCTAAAAAAGCATTTCCCTCACTTGACGGAATATGTAAGGCACAATTTGAAAAACAAGTGCCTGATATTTTGTTGTTGTTCTCGAAATGGATTTTAAAAACTGATGAGTTAGGTGATGATTCTGAGAATTCAGAAATGAGCTTTGAAGTACTAACTCTTTCAAATATTATCATGAGTTTCTATTGTAAAGGATTCTCAAAGAATAATTTGCATATATGCTTAGGTTTATTTTTATATAATACTGTTAGAAGCAGGAAAGTTATAGATCTTCTATATACAATGGGATTTTCATGTTCCTACAGCGACGTAAGAAATATGATGACTGCGTTAGCAAAAGAAGGTTTAAATACTGATCATAATTGTTACAAACCATATGGGCTTGAAATGGTAAAAGACGATAAACTGAATTACATACTTGCAAGCATCGACAATTTCGATTTGAACGAGGGTACAATAGACGGAAAAAATACAACCCATTCCATGGTTTTAGTGGTTTTTCAGAAAAATGTGATACTTCAAAACCAACCGATGAAGTTCCAAAATCCACCGAATATTGATTGAAGGCTGACGAAGTGGAGATGTCATTTCAGAATATTGAAAAATACTATAAACCTAATAAAAGACCTAAACCTAAAAAGATCAACAACTTCAATATTTCTCCTGTAGAGTATGATTATTCACAAAATCTCAATTTTGCCTGGAAATTATTTCTATATTTAGATAAAGAAAACCTTTTCTAGGATGGAACGAATACCACAACCTTATCTGTAATGACAATGTGAAAGTGTCTACGATAGCTTACCTACCGTTCTTAAATAATCCTCCCACAGAATTTGACACGATTTATACTTAAGAAGTGGTTCAATTAGCGGAATGTTTAAATCAAAAACATATTATCATCACGGCAGATTTGGCAATTTACTCAAAAGCACAGGAAATATTATGGAATGAACCACCTGCTCTTAATGGCAAAGTCACCCTTCAGTTAGGAGGAATGCACCTTACTGTGGCTTTCATTGCTAGCATAGGGTTTCTTTATAGGGATGGTGGTCTAAATAATATGCTTTCTGATACAGATGTTTATGCTACAAACTCTTGTAAACAGATTTTGGAAAGTACACAATATTCTAGAGGTATTCGTGTGCTAACGCTTTGCGAGGATGCATTGTTTCGATTGTTTTGACTCCTTCAGGAAGTGCATGGAAGAAAATCAGTGTGAGGAAGTTTTCACCGATTACTTCGTAGAAGAACTAAAAAATGAACGGTTCAACGAAGACTCATTAAAGGACATGCTAAGAAAGCTTGCACCATTGAAAGAAAAAGTAACACAATTTGAAGGTATTGGAAGACAATCATCATTCACATTTGGCTACTGGCTTTCTTTTTTAAAAGCTGTTGATCTGTTATTAGATCTTCTCAGAGCTGAACGGACCGCAGATTTTGAATTGCATTTGCAATGTACTCAAGAACTTTTACCATATTTAGTAGCCGGAGGAAGGCATCTATATGCAAAGTGGGTGCCCATATATCTGAAAGATATGTTAGAGCTTAAGTCGAAGAATCCACAGAGATGCATGAATATCTAAAACAGGGAAATTTCGTAGTAAAAAAGACGACAGAAAAAAATTTTTATTGTGTAGCTTCAGACATGGCTTTGGAACAGTCGATGAACAGAGATTGCAAAAGTTCTTCGGGTGTAGTCGGATTTACGCAAAAACCTACTGCCCTTTGAAGGTGGATGGTAACTCGCCACATAGTAGGATCATATGCGCAACGTTTTGAAGGTAAGAGCTCTATGTCTTTACGAGTAGAAGTATATTAATTTGTTTTGGTTTTATATTTTAGATGTATTCCTTGACAAAGCAAGCAGAACACGCAATGAAGGTGTTTCTCTAAGAAATCGAAATGAGTGTGATGTTCTAAAAATTATTACGCATATTGAAACAGAATGGTGCAATCCGTTTAATTTATCTGACAGTCCTCCTTTTCTTATAAATATATGCACAGGGAGGAAAGCTTCAGATGAAATTCAGCAAAATCTTTCAAATTTCTTCGAGACTGGTAAAAGCAAATGCGAGCATTTCATGGAAAACGTTCTTATTAGTGGTTGCAAAAGTTTCTGGGAGCCGGTAAAAAAAGGAAAGGTTACTACGTTTGCGGACACCAAAACAAGAGATCGCATGTTTCCTAAAAAATATGTTGGAACGGAAATTATGTTCAGAAGGATAGTGGCAGCAGCTAGATTTCAGTCTTTAAATTTGAGCGACTTATTGTCTTATGAATTAACTTCGGTTCCAATGTGCTTATTTCACGAAGATGAAAGTATGCGAAAAACAGCTAAGTCTGATTTAGTATCAAAATTTGAACCGTGTGGAACAGTTGCTCCTCCTCAAATTGTGAATTCACTTATAATAGATGGCATGGTAGTTAGTCAAGGACTTAATGAGAAAGCGTTCTCCACTTTTAATCAACTTGCATTTATTTTTCTGAAGCAAATTCTTTCTATAGGCCGAAATTATGAAGCACTGAGGATAACAGTGGTTTTTGATAGATATGATGAATCGGTCAAATCTTTGGAAAGACGCAGAAGAGGTGATTTCACAGATACGTATGCGTATGAAGTTTCTGGAAATAGAAAAGTGGTGAAGTTTCGGAATTTTTTGAAATTGTCAGAAAATAAACGATCTCTATTGAAATTTGTGAGCGGTTATATTCTCGAACATTCAGCTGGTCAATTACAAATAGAAGAAACTCTGATCATCGCTGGTGGTTTTGAAAATTCAGAGTTATGTTTCTCTGTCAACAAGGATGGTGTAACC
The DNA here is from genome assembly GCA_016904865.1 of Pissodes strobi. Lineage (NCBI taxonomy): Eukaryota > Metazoa > Arthropoda > Insecta > Coleoptera > Curculionidae > Pissodes > Pissodes strobi. Next base: position 325,598 of record MU182481.1, on the reverse strand, counting down.
GAATTGAAAGATTTGAAATCGAATCATGATGAGGCTGATACGCGACTTGTAATCCATGTTTTATATGAATATCAGATACTCCACCAGAAGAAAGTTTTGGTGAAGTCTGTAGATACAGATGTTCTCGTGTTACTTATTTACTACTATTCTGAATTCATTAAAGCAACTTCTTTGGAAGAAACATATCTTGAAATGGAATTAGGTCAAGGAAATAAAAAACGGGTTATTTCAATATCTGAAATAGTGCAAAAACTAGAAAATTAAATTTGTAAATGTTTACCAGCGTTGCATGTGTTAACAGGATGCGATAACACAAATGCAATGTTTAAGGTCGGCAAAAAAACCGCATATGACGTATGCACTTCATGTCTACAACCGAAGCTGTTAATATTGCCACCAAATTTGCACTGGCCCTATTTATAAATAAGAAAGAAGGCCATTCAAACCCTCAATGAATTGAGGTATCAATTGACCACAACTTCTAATAAGTCCGCTTCAGAACTTCCACCGACAGATGGCGCATATTACCAGCATGTACTGAGGTAGGTGTACTTATATTATAAAAAAAACTGTATTTATGCGATAACCAAAATTTTAGGTGCCAGTGTTACCAGATCTACTATTTTTATAGTAGATCTACTATTTTTGACCTTTGGCTACTATTCTACTTTCTTAAAGGTAAATTCTACTATTATTTAGAGAAAAACAGAATACTTGAATAAATATCCTAAAACTACAAGAAAAAAATAAAAAATTAAACAGAAATCTTAAAATTCTAACATAACATCTTAATTATTTTTGTGAAGTGGAATTACGTTGCTATTTTTAAGCAGTTTTAAAAGATGGCACCCCCACCACTAGTTCTATATATACACATAAGGGATTAAAACAGAGTTTTATCCACAATACCGAAACAGAATATTTGCACATCATCAGGAGATGATTAATCATCTCCTGATGATGCTAACATGGTTAGCGAAACGCGCGTCGAGTGCAAATATTCTGTTTCGGTATTGTGGATAAAACTCTGTTTTAGTGCATGTTGAAGGTTCCAAACCCCAACGTATATAAGGGATTCACCGGCTCGTTCTTTGAATCGTTTAAATGTCATTAGCATTTTACTTAGGACTTGTCACTTGTGTGTCTGTGTCGGCGTGTTTACTCGGCCCGACTGAATAACAGGTGGTATTTTATTAGTTTATTGTTAGTATTAGTTCTGCTTTACTTCAGTTTTACCATGAATAGGTATGTTTTTTTAAAGCTTTTATACAGTGAATTTGTAATCTACTATTTTTTTAGTCAATCTACTATTTTTTTTACATCAATCTACTACCTAACTGTAAAACTGATCTGGCAACACTGTTAGGTGCATATATCAACTGCGTATATGGATGTCCAGGCATATACCTATTATGGCTCTACTTGACCCTATTAACTTTGGTTGGACTAGGAATAATGGCATTCTAGAGCCTGTTTTGATGACCGCTGATCCCATACCAAATACCAACGAATATAAGGCAACTAATGAACATCTTCTGCAAAGACAAATTATGTCAAAATAATAAATGTGTATGCGATTGTTCCTGCAAAAATTGTCAGAACAATGTTCCTGATTTGTATGAGGATGACATTTAAAGTAAATTTCATACAAAACGATTTAATTACTTACTCTATATTTATAGATTTTTTTTTAACTTTAAACATTTTTTAAATTTCTGAACTGTCATTAGAAGCGCTCACATTTCAAGTATAAGTCTGCCAAAAATCAGAATTTTAGTCTGTATACTTGAATTAATACAACGGTTAATGTGAAGAAAAATGTAGTTTTTCTAATTCGAGCTCAGTCACGTTTAAGGGCGGTTTTCAAAGTTCAGTCCTATTAAAAAAAGTTGTACATTCCCATTTCCTATGCCCCAAAGAGTCCTCTACAAGATGGTATAGGTTTCATTTGGTTATACCTCCGAATCACTCAAAGCTATAATTGCACTGTGATTTTACTCCACTATTAACTGATACTTTTGTTTCCTATTTAACCCCCTTCTTTTCTGAGCTTTTTATTTCATATTTTTGAACTTAGCTTTTATTTTGTTTAGTTGATCGTCATCCATTGTGCCCTAAAGTTATAGATAAGCACCATGCGATCATTACCGTCCCTTTTGAATCATTACCGTCCCCAGGCAGAAATATCTTCCAAAGGGACGGCAGTGACGAAGACGGTAACGACGTTGTAACATGTTATTCCGCGCCAATTTAATTGAGGTTATGTTCTGGCATTTATAAGGTTCACAAGAGTAATTTGGACTATTTTTACCATTTTATGCAGGTTAGTAAAGCACTTTATTTCCACTAAACTTTACTGGAACGGTAATTACACCAAAATGTAAAAAATCGCGGTTTTCACACCTTTTTAGACGCTCACCACACAACAGCGACTCACGAACACTTCGACTACCAAAGATTAACTAAAAACAGGTTACATTGAGGCGGAGCGCGATCTGACGGCAGAAAATCGTATTGGAAGAAGGTGGGACGCTAATGACGTGCAAAAGTCTGGACACACTTTCAATATTTAATGGCCAATTATTATCGTAAGATACTAACAAATTTCGGCTTTTAATAGTGTATTACACTATTTACATGTATAAAGAAGCAACAAATGTGTCTGAAAAATGGTTTACTGGTTAATAATGCAGAAAATAACAGTGAGTTTAGTGGGTAGGAACAGGGGACGGTAATGACATTTGGCCTATTCTTCTCTATATTAGGAGCATTTGTTACAAAAGGATCGGCATATTTTAATCGAACCTCCGTTGGAAAGACAGTATCGTTGAAATTCGTAATTTTTGTTTAATGATAACTTGTAATTTGAAGTAATAGCTCGCCCGGAACTTGAAATGCAAAAATGCCTGAGAATCACTTATATGACACCAGACCCCAATCTATTCTATGTACGCTAGAAGAGAATATGTAACAGTGGCAAAACTAAATGACAAAAATTGAATATTTTGAGTTTTCCATCGACTCCTTAAGAAGATGGATCAAAAGTATAGACTTCAAGTGGAAAAAATCAAATAATAGAATATATTTGATGGCCTTGCCAGATATTGTTCATAAAAGAATCAATTTTTTTAAGAGAGTATATCAAAAATATAAATTTAGGTCCGGAAGTTTTTACTCCAGTTTTCATTGACGAGACGTGGATCTTGGATCAATTGAAAATTGAGTTACCTTTTATTTTTTTAAGATCATAATTATATTGTGGTCCACGCCGGCGCCGGCGCCGGAACTAAAGATGGCTTCATCAAGGGAGCGAATTTAATATTCAAAAGTGGATTAAAGACAATGACAATATGAACAGGAAACTGGTTTAAAACTCAGCTGGTTCCGAATCTTCCCCCAAAGTCACTCATAATCATGAACAATACAAGAAGTTACCATTATGGTTTATTAGAAGAAATCCCGAGAAAATCGTGGACAAAGCAGAGACTGATCGAATGGCATGAACAAGTAAATTAAATTATCAATATTTTCATTTTTCCCTGTAAGTTAAAATAATCTTATACCATTCTTCCTATTATTCACAATTTTTGTAAGCTCAGTTTTGTTACATCCACTGCTCGTTGTATTACATTCTCAATTTGAAGTGCGATTCCGTTTCGAACTTGTTCCTTTCCTAGTTGAAAAAAAGCCAATATATTTAAAACTATCATCTGCGTTTGGTCATTATTCATGATTAATCATAACAATTGTTAATTGTTATTAAGTTTGTTAATAAATAAATACAAGATTATTTTTATTTTTGAGATTGAAAGTATATAGACGAATGTAAAAAATATAATATACTGCTAAATCATTATTTGTTAATTTCTAAACGTATAAAAAACATAACAGACTATTAATTTCTAAAGGCGATAGTAAATTTGCTAACCTAATATTGAATGGCAAAAATATCTACGCCATATGTTTTTTCTCACCTGGATGACGTAACTACAAATGAGTATAATTCCGACTTTATTAGCTTGTGTGTTATAGGAAGCAGTATTGTTACCTCACCTGAACTTTTTATAGATAAGACAGAGAAAAAACAGAAAGGCCTAAGACTGATGTTGCACTCCAATCTCATGTTCATATGTAAAAAAGGATATGTCAGCTAAGAATGTGGCAAACTTTATACACGGTAATAATTCATAAAGAATAGTTACTACTACTTTAATGGTCCACAAGTTTCATAGATTATGGAAACTGTATTTAATTTATCTTCAATTAGCCCAAAGAAGGCTTCATTTCAACTTTAAAAATGTTTATTTACTTATAAAGCACCCCGAGAAAGACATCAATGAAACAAGATATCGCGCTGGAGCACCCGACCGAATGGGTTTTACAAACTAGAAATGCAGGCAGTGATGGTTCATGGCAAAAATAATCAAAATGTATTACCCGTATGACTTCGGATATGCATTCTTAAAGAAGCCCTGCAAGACCCCTTGTATCCACAATAGTTACATAAGAAAGGCTTCAATTTTTTATGTACGGAATCCATATGACTCTTCAATCTCCTTTTGTCAGAAAAATGTTTAGAACACAACTCGCAAGTCTCCAGTTCTTTTTGAACGTTCAATCTGTGAATACGCTTATGATTTCTCAGCTGTTTTTGGTTCTTGAAGGACTTCTGACATGTACCACACTGAAAATAGGTTCGAATTAGAAATGCGTCTAAATTTGACTTGTCAAAAAAAACACCTTCTTTGAATTGGAATAATCTCTTTCGATATATTAAATTGTCACATAATCCTTCTATATTATATCTACATTATTTCGAGCTGGCTTTTTAAGATACAAATTACGGATCTCTTTTTAGGGACAACTGCTCATTTGATGACTTTGAAACATTGATACTTCCTTTATGTTTGGGCTATCTATATCAAGGAATTCAACTGAAGACGGAAAATTGTCTTAACTTACCCTCAATATGATTTTTGTACCAACAAGATTTATTCCAAGCTTTACTTAAAGTCTATCTATCAACTAGGTAAGGTTACCTGAAATGCTTTTATATTCGAGTGTATAAGCTTGTGCACCGTATTTAACTTAGAAAGGCTGTTTGTTTTATAATCGCATTTATCACAGGAAAATAATTCCATGTCGATTTTGTGTATTCGCCATAGGTGTGAAATCAACGGTTTCCATAACATAAATTTCTCCTAAAAATATAAGTCAACAGTCAAAAGTGCTTGATACTATAAAGCAAAATATTTTATTTTTATAAAGTTGTGAAGAACCAGTGTTGTTTTCGCCTACCTGACATTCCAAACATTTAAATCCGTCGTTCCAATGACACTCGATGTGATAGTCCATCTTGTTTGAATCGCTTAACACAACCTTACAAGAGGCATATGCACATTTTTGGGAGTTAATATATTTCACGACAAGATCACTCTTCCTCATTAAATTCGTTATGAGCATTTCGCTATTGTTTGGTGTTATATCTACTTGGGGAAGTGGTATTTTTTGAGAGACAGAGATGGTGTTTTGCAGTTGCACCTGAAATAAAATGCGGGGTTTATGGTATTATTCAGGTCACATTGCAAATGTTTCGACAAATAAACTAATAAAAAGTCTCTTTCTTGCACTGCTGCTTTTTGGTTGCAGCCCCACATGGAATCACAAACCTTTTCAGGTTTAGTGTTTATAAATAAAATAAATAAATTACGTCTAATAAATAATCTTTATTATACGTAAATTGGTAAAACAATTTACATATAAGGGTGGAGAGTACTGCATAGCGTATTTTAATGACTACCTTCTTAAAAAAAATAACAATAAAAACTTGTAAAACAAACGACAAATCTGTAAAACTGAAATTTGATCTCTGACGAAATTCTGGACCCTACACTTAAATGCCTGCGGGAGAGAGATATATACTCCAGCCGATGTATAGATAAAACACGACTTAAACAGTTCTGTATTATGCTGCGGAATTGCTATGGCATCCCTGAAGCGTATGTTTACTTGGTGGACGTCACATTTGTGCTTAATGATTTCGAGAAGATATGCAGGTTTCTCAGTGGTTAAAACTTTATGTATTAAGCAGCACATTTGAACATAACGCCTTTGAGCCATATTACACTTAAAAGTCTCAGCCACATGCTGGGTCACATGATCCCTCCGCGACAGGCCACTCACAAACCTAACACAAGATTTCTGTACTTTCTACAGCCTATACTTATTAAAAATGTGACATGAAAAGAATTGTCAAAAACGAGTATAAACAACAATTAAATACAATTTAATTCGAAAGTATAATACAAATATTCATGTCTGACCCAATTCTTTATTTATTTGTTTATTTATCAATATACGGGATACCCCATTTTTAAATTACATTTCAAATAATTAACATTCACGTAACAATAGCATATTTAATCTTATACTGTAACGATAGCATTCAGAAGTGCAAGGCTACGGGTAAGAGGAGAATTAGAATCATAATTAGTCCTATGGGTACCGAGGACGAAGATCTCACACTTCCTAAGAGCTCGATATGGTATTTTAAGAGATATTTGACTGAGAAGATAAGGACAGTCAATATGACTTATCAATTAACTTATATACAAAATGCAAGTCGCAGAGTTTTCGTCTGTCTTCAAGTGATGGAAGACAGAGGAGCCACCGGACCCCATCAAGATCATCCGTTGCACCAAGCCTGTAAGCTTAAAAACTTACACTGGACTCCCTCCAGTTGAGCCTTGTAGACATTGTAAAGTGGTGACCACATAACTGAAGCATACTCCAAGTGGGATCTAACCAGAGAGCAGTACAGTAAGCGAAGTGAGCTCACCGACAGGTCTATACCGATTCTGAGAATGAACCCTAACATATGATAAGCTTTACTCGCTATATAGTTAATATGATTTCTAAAAGTGATTTACGAATCAACATAAATCCCCAAATCCTTAACCAAATTGACAACACTTAAATCATGACCATTAATTTTATAAGTAGTTCTAACAGTACTTTTCTTGTGTTTAAAAAAGCTAATGGAAAAGCATTTGCCAGCATTCAGGGACAATCCATTGAGCTACGAACAAAGACATTTAACCTAAAATGTCTTTGGCTCTGACCAACCCGAAAAAGCTGCTAAAGGGCGCTGGGGCAGTGTGGAATCGCTTTAATGATCAATAATTCTAAACATTTTGAGATCATCAGCATAAAGTAAGTACTCACAGTCCCCAAGATAATTATCAATGTCACAAAGAAAAAGGCTGAACAATAATTAATTAATGTAAGTAAATATGATCAAATTTTTAACTGAGAGCAGGTTTGAATTTTCTATTGTTTACAGTAGGATTTTTGATATACATCTGATCTGTATTTATCGACCCCCCAGGTGGTGGTGTGGGGGAGTTTTTGGAGCCTCTAGAGGTGTTTCTCTCCGAGGTTTCTGCCAATTCCAGGGTTATTCTATGTGGGGATTTTAATGTTTTATATGGCCGATTGCCTCCATACCCAGAATTTAAAAAAATTGCTACTCTCATTTGATCTTTCAATGCTTGTTAAACAACGAACCCATATTTCACCTTATTCCAGTAGTATCATCGACTATGTTTGTTTGAACTTTATTTCTCAAAATAATGTATCTGTAATTCCAACGGGTTTATCCGACCATGAATCAGTTTTAGTTGCTTTATCCTTTAGAAGCGAAGAGAGAACAAGAAAATATAGATTGGGCAGAATTTATAGTTCGGAAAATTTCCATAAATTTTGGCAATGCAGCGAAGATGCGAACTGACTGGTGGTACATGATTCTCCTCACGGTCTGCAATGCTTTAATGAACTTGTTTCTAATATTTTTACTGCCTGTTTTCCTTTGCGCAAAATAAGAGACAAATTTAAAAAGCCGTGGATTACACCTGGCATTAGACATCGTCTATTAATTTAAGAGTGTTGCACACTTTGAGAACATACACTGCAAATGTATATTTTCACACTTATTTCAATAATTACAGAAGGATTTACAGACAAACAATAATAATCCCTAAACAAAAATACTATAGGCACCGAACATCAATTAACAAGACTAGAAGGTCCACTCTCAGTCGGTACTTTTGATGTAGCGCTTACAAAGGCGAGACGCCAGACTTTAGACCACGAGGTGAAACGTGGCACGAGGCCAGAGCGGTTAACCAGCATTTCATCAGGTTCCGCGATGGGGCAAAGAGGGAAATACTGGGGGCGGAGCTTAGAGTGAACCTTGTAGTATATTGTTGATGCTCGGTGTTATAGGGACAGCGTTTGATGAAAAATTCACTTAACCATTTTTACTGTACAGTTGCGGAAAAACTAACAAAAAATTTGGTATCTCATGTTGATCCTCTATCATACGTTCAAAATAATATTAGATTCCTTTTACTTGTCACACACCAACCGGGATGAATTAAAAAGTATTCGTTGCACAATACAAAATAAGAGGACATCGGGGATTGATCAGGAGGCTCTCCCGGATCAGGCACTTGATTCCCTTGTTTATTCGATGAATGCATCATTTGATTCTGGAACATTTTCATCTTGCCTAAAGATAACAGTTGTGAATCCGCTGTTCAAGGGAGGCGAACAGAGTGATTTTGCAAACTTTCGGCCAATATCACCCTTGCCATCTTTAACAAAGGTTGTTGTGACAATTGTTAATGATATGTTTTATGAAAAATCACAAAATTTTGAGTAAGTTTCAGTTTGGGTTTCAAGAGGGTTTGGGGACGCAAGATGCAATGTTTTCCTTTTTGGAGGGTTTGTATGAGAACTTAAATGACGGAGATGTTGCCGCAACGGTAATCTGTGATTTTTCCCAAGGCTTTTGGCTGCGTAAATCACAGAATACTACTGGGGAAGCTTCATAATTATAGCTTTAGGGGGGGTCGCACTACAGTGGTTTAAGTCCTTCCTTGAAAACATGAAGCAACTCGTGAGGTCAGCTGCTGGAGTGTCGGAAATTTGTGATATTAAATATGAGGTGCCTCAGGGATCAGTGCTCGGTCCGATTCTTTTCCTGATCTACATAAACGACCTGGCTTCAATCGATATCAGACGAAGTTTTAGTATATTTGCCGACGACACTACTATTTTGTGGTCTCATAAACAGCACTATGTATTGACGGACATCGTCTCCGAACATCTTGGAAGGGTTAGAGAGTCAAGTCTGCTGTACCTTAACATAAAAAAGTCTAGTGCCCTTATTTTTAAGTGTGGATGTAATGGCCTATCTCTGGATGGTATTGAGCTGGTAAGAACGCAGATAAACAGATTTCTCGGCATTCTGATTGACGATAATTTGATGTTTCAAGGTCATATCGAGGCCCTGAACAGCAAACTAGCTACAGGATGTTAGGCCGTCAGGATTGTGTCCAATGAGTTGGGACCTGCAATTGCTAGGACAGTCTATTTCTCTCTCTAAGGCGCGAGAGTCATGTAGGCCCTTGTTCAGGGAGCCCGGAATTATGACACTTCCTTGCATTTTTATTTTGGAAACCATGTGTTTGGTAAATAAAAGAAATGCAATTCATGCTACAACTAATTCTAATTCTAACAATTATAATACGCGGCAAACAAACAATCTCCCTTTCCGATTCCGAAGAGCGCACTAACTAAGAACTCCCTTATCTATGAAAGTTTCGCTTTGTAAAAGTTGTTGAAACAGGAATAAATAAATAAAAGTTTAAAAATTTGCAACCACTTGCCCGTTGAGGTGAAGCAACGCCAAACACAGATAAGTGAAGAAATAAAAGCCTTACCATCTAACAAATTTAAATTTACAATTAAAAAAATACTTCACCATATAAGCCTATATCAGACCTGAGAGTTCTTGGAGTTTGATTGGGGTACACAGATGGTTGACGATCACTCTTTAGCCCGGCTTAGTGGGACTGAGAATCGGAGGACTTGATTATGTGTTAAGTTTCAGTTTTGGTTATTAATTTTATTAATTGTTAGGGTCCTTTATTCTTAGTGTTAATGTATGTGGTTCTACTTTTAGATAAGTGTCCTACATGTTTTTAGCATATTTTTGTATTTTATTTTATTTTTTTAATGACGAGGCTCAAACTAGGTTGTATAATTGTATGTCCACTATATTGTACAATAATTGTTGTATTTTGCAAATAAAAATTGATTGGTTGATTGAAGTTTTAAAAGATCTGGATCTTTTCTTTTAAGACATAAAGCATATTATAGCTTGCAGGAATTGCACAATGACGACTGGACTAAACCTTATGTGTTATATTGGGGTAAAATTAATGGTATGACTTTAAATTATTATTGTAGTAAATGTTTTTTTTTTGTTTCTCATTTTGATGTGTTATATGACCCGGATTATTTATTTGTTGTATTTTAGTTTTTTTCTTGTTCCTTACTTATTCTTCATCATTGTTTGTTCCTTATAGTGCACTCTTGATAGTGAAATTTTTTATATTTAGTTTGTAAGCTACTTGGATATACACTTTTTTTCATTTTAGTTTTTATTATTATGGGTTAGCTTTGTTAATAAGAACTTGTTCTTTCATAACAATAAAGCATGTTTGGAATTGAAATAATAGCGGAGCACATTGGTCACCCTGGGGCACACCCGAAGTAGCCTCAATGATACCAGATTCAAAGTTTACAATCTTAACCCTCTGTGTGCGCCCCACCAACATACTCTGGAGCCCCACCGACCGCTCATCAAAGACAATCGCTTTGAGCTTGGCAACAAGTAAATTATGATTCACCCTGTCAGACGCCTTGGCAAAGTCAGTGTAGATTGCATCAACCCAACAACCTCTCTCCAACGCGCTCAGCAGGACAGTCTCAAAAGAAACCAAATTGGAAACGGTAGACCTACCGCTGATGCGAATCAATAAACTCTTTACACATCCAGCCCAATTGATCGTGCACAAGGCCATAGCAAATTAAAGATTGCTTATTGTTTAGATATACTCCTATAATTACTTACACATTCCCTCTCCCCACATTTAAAAATAGGTACTATAAAGCTCTCTTTTCAGATCCCCGGAAGCTCACCTTCACCCAGTGACCCATTAAATAGCATCCATAGAGACCTGGATATACTGTACTGAGTAAATACTCTGGTATACCGTCAGATCCCGACATTTTTAGTGGCAAGTGCGAGATTTTCTCAAAAACATCTGCCAAGCTTATGGCCTTAAGTCCATTCTAATTATATTGTAAAAATATTTAGTAAGCAAGTTGATATATTGACCCTCAGAACTGATATCGTCTCAAATATCATCCTTATTTAACACTTTCTTGTTTAGAAATTTGAGACAAAAACATGGATCTCACAACCACAATGTCAGATGATGTGATACAGGAAAAGTGTTAAGTTTTTACTGGCAGAAAGAATGACCAATAATTAATCTTGGTAATACTATGTTATTGGTCCATCAGCTTACTTGTACATTTGACTTTGACGATTTGGTTGTTAAAACTGACATTGAATTTTAGATTGTTGCGTGTTAAATTCGCTGAGCTCTTTCAACATGAAAATTCTTGTTATATCGTCAAACTATGATCTGAATGTTTGCTGCAAAGTGATCTCTTCTGGTCTTTCTGATCATGATGCTCTTATTTTTAGCATATCTGTGAGACTCTGAGTAAAATTAAAATTAGTCCACAAAGAATGTGGAAAAAATTATATACCACTAAAAACTCCCGATGTGCTTAAAAAGGGCTATTTAGTATATATTACCATTATACAAGAGATTGTACTGCAGGCATCAATTTAGACTTCAGGAGTCTAGGGCTAATAGCAGTGCAATTTTTTCATTTTTGAGACTATATGGATCTTATGGGTAAGAATGAATAAAACTAGAAAGTGATTTTTTTAGCCTACTTAGACATATGGTTACACGGCAAATAGCTTTATTACTTTTCAATAGTAGAGAAAGTTCCGGTTTCCTCACCTGATTCTCTGTGGACTTATTTACACTACAACGGCCTGGAGGTTCTGCTAAGCTAGGTTCTAAATTCGTAACTTTATTTGGCAAAATCTTTCGAACGGGTTTCACTAGCTTAACAACCTCTTTATCCTTACTTTTGTTTTGGCTTATGCTATATTCGACATTGTTTTTACAAACACCATTACTTGACATGCTAGAATTAATTTGTGCCGTTTTGTCCAGATTATCTTCACTTGTTTTTTTGCATGTGTCAGCTTGCTTAGTTTCATCAGCTTTTGTATTTTTGTCTTTTTTGTTTTCTTTATTGGAATAAAAAATAACAGCCTAAAACATGAATATAAGTAATTAAAATGAGAATGCAGAAACTATGTAACAATAGAAAAAAAAATTTCTTGCATGTATTTTGTTGTACTTTTCAGGTACCTAGTTTATTGTAGCACTTTTTAGATGCTATGTATACAGAAGAGCTACATACAGTTTTCTTGTGTAAACTCAAAATGTTCAGTATTCTTTGTACTTTTCGTTAGACAAAATTTTATGCGAGAAAATATTACTATCTCACCTGAACAATCAAATTAAGATCATTGTTTGCCACACAGTGATCATGTAACAAATGGCTCTTCAATGAAGCCCTGTGGTAAAAGATATTGGCACAAGCGGGACATTTCAACTGCACCAGTTTGCTCAACGTTTTGTTCTTATGGACACTCTCTAAATGTTCAGTAATCTTTGCCTCTTTTGTACACAAAAATGGACACAGATTACAAACAAAATAGAGCATATCCTCAAATGACTCTTTATCATAGTGTTTTGGAGATATGCTGGAAGTATTGCTGGAGTTACTTGTTTCTACTATATTCAGGCTGAGGTCTGTTGGTTCCAAATTCTTAGGAGGATGTAAGTATTTGTCACTGGCAGCAATATCATTTTTCCCATCTGTAATTTATTGGTTTTTAAATTGTTTCTCAATATTTGATAAACAAAAAGGATAAACAATGTATTGCGGAACATAATCAATTATCATTGTTTAGGCATTAAAGTTTATTTATTATTTAATATCCAAGCATTAATACAAAATCAAATGATTATTAAAGTACTTAGCAAAATAAAATAAAGTGGCATAGAATCATACCTACCATTTTTCTTTGCAACAGGATCGTGCTGCCTTTCAAACAACTTCTCTGGAAATTTTTCCAGGGTTTGATGTTGGAAATTGCTGGTACTACTGCTAGCACTGTCAGGACTATTCGAACAAGCCTCTACAGTCATTGAATCTTTTAAAACTATATAACTATTGGTATGAAGGTTCAGAGGAGCATCTAGCGGTAGTTTATAGTCATTTCCATGTAGGATAATAAGATCCATATTTTGAAGGTTATGATCATTATGAGTAGTATCTAGATTTTGAAGGATAGAGGACACTTGGCAGCTACCAATGATTGGAAGACATTCCTATGCAAAAATGTATAGATATAGTTTGCATTGCAACTTATTTATCAACTAAGCAGAAATGTTGGTTCCAAATACAAGATATGTTCATAATAATTAAATAGAATGGTTCTAATTTTACCTCCGAAGGCAACAGTTCTACACTGCTAGCCCAAATGGGGTCACTATTGTTATTATTTCCAACTAAGTGCTCAGTCTTCATGTTTTCTTTTTTTTAAATTCTACTGGGGACCGATGAATAATCGTTATTTTCTTTTACATCATTTTGTTCCACAAACTGTTATTAATGAATTAATTGTTGTTTATTTTCTTTTGAAGATCAGGAAAGGCACAACCATGGCACAACCATTGACGTTGACGATTGACGTTTCAATTCAAACAATTGGCACAACGCAAAAGCACCTGTCACTGTCAAATTCAAAAATATTGAAGTATTCGTTACCTCAAACCGTGTAGTTAGGAAAACTGACAATGTTGTAAAATGGTGAAAGGAGACCACCGAAATGGAGGTCGGTGAAGGAGACCAATAATTATTTTATGTTAGTCCTATCATTCCGAGATAAAATAAAAGGTGCCAAAAGTAACGGTTCAGTTAAAATAAGTTATATTATCTACATTTTTAGGTTAATTTTTCCATCAAAAATTGTATTTCATCTTTTATGAAATGATGCACGGAAAATGGGTGGAGCTTGGTCTTTTAGAACAAGAATTAAATTTAGGTCAAAAAATTATACCTGAAAAAATGTATTATTATTTAACGTGCAAATGTTTTTTGATAATCCCTTTTTTAATATCGAGTATGTTCAAAAATATATAACAATTTATTATGAAATAATTTTAGTTGTTAAAAGTTGTTTAAATATTTCAAACTGATACAGAAATAGAAAAATACTGAAGTTAGGATTTTCAAATAAAAAATATATAAATGATGTTTACTAAAGCCGGCATGACAGAAATGAAAACTTCAACAAAGGGATAATAAAAGCTAAATACAATTAAAGAATAAAGTTTTTTTAAAAGAAGGCACCGGGCACCGAAACAGATATCTCTGGCACGCTAGGCGAGCAGTGTGAGTACCCTACTGAGCTACCATCTAACTAGAATGGTTTCTTTCAAAACGAGTATAAGTATATGGACCAGCATCAGCATAATACATATAAGTTTATTATTATTTTTTATGTTTATAATTTGACAGTACAATAAATTTGGGAATTAACATATTACAATCTAACAAGATGTTCAGAGTGATCCAAATAATACTTTAAAATGCCTTGCTACTGACTGTTTCGCTAACAATGTTAGCATCATCAGGATGATTAAAACTCTGATGATGGTAACATGGTTAGCGAAACGCGCGTCGAGTGCAATAATTCTGTTTCGGTATTGTAGATAAAAGTCGGTTTTAGTGCATTTTGCCGAAGGTTCCAAACCCCAACATAACTGACTGTTTATCTATCTCGCTTGGTAAAACTCGACTCGAACCGTGTTTACCTGAATGAGCGATAAAGAGCCGAACGTGATGCGTGACTGTTCACTTTGATTCAATACTCTGAAAAAATATGCTAAACGGCTTAAAAAAAGTTTTCACTTCAAAGAGATCTCTAGCGATATCGCGATAAGGCGCGTGTGTGAGCCAAATAGCAACAGCAGTGCAGTTGATCTAGTATCAATCGCATATAGCCAAAAGCCAAAATATGAAATAAAGTCGAGCAAAATATTCCCGCCCAATTTTGACAAAATGTCAAAATAGAAAACAGCAGTTAGGTTAGGTTACGTGACGTTCAGGGCTTTTGGGGTGGTTTAAAAAGACGAATTTGTTTAAATTTTTTTAATCATTTTAAATTTATAACACATTTTATCTTATTTCTCTACCTATATGTGTATTTTTTACTCTTTTATTGACAACAAGCAAACTACTGCCGAGTTTTCAAATTATATCCTAGAATGACCATTGACGTGCCCCTTCAGTCCCCACAGGGCAGTATT
>MU182481.1:275903-290215 GCA_016904865.1 Pissodes strobi | reverse complement strand
ACGCGTTGATATGAGGAAGAAACTATGTTCTTTTGACATTTTTTTTTAATTTCCCGTAATTTGGAAGATAATTGCTCATATAGGTCAAACATTATTGTTGAATTGAGTATGCCGTTTTTATGGCTTATGTTAAGTGTATTTAATCTTAAGGGTATGTGTTATATAAATATTTTGACATGGCATAAAAATATTTTTTTTTATATAATTCTTTGCATTTTTATTAATCGTCACCTATTTAAATACTTATTGAAAAGCATCGGTGAAATAAATTATTATGGCTTCCATTCATTAGCACTCATAAATAACCTAGCCCATTTGTTTTTATTTTTGTTGGTATTGGCTTGCATATGTTGGAGACCAATTTTCAAACTACGGAACATAGTACATCTATGCCTTCGGTTCAAAAATATGTATAAAATAAATCTACTAAAGAACAGATGAAATATTTTAGTAACTTCCACCTTAAGTTGACAATGTAAATTGAATCTTGAATCCTACTAATTTACTCCGTTTGGTGAGCCTGCCGTATGTCCCGTATTATACGGGACAGGACAGTCCCTTGTTTCAAGGTTCACGTCCCGCGTCCCGAAATTGGTAGTAGGGATGTCTAAACGTCCCGTATTCTGATTTGTCTTCTAAAAGCGTCTGTAGACCCGATACAATTTTCGATACCGACTCTAACGCCATCTAGTGCAGATGGCGTTGACTCGAGCGATTGCATTCGCGCTATGTCTTCGTGATGCAATCGATTTGCAGCATAAGCCGTGGTGGTCCAGAGGTTAGGTTAGGTCTGAACCCGGCTGCTCGGGTTCAAACCACGTTGCTTTCTTTTTATTTTCTTTAAGGTTAAATTTCTAAACAGTTTTTTTCTTGATTTTGGGTTAGCACCTGGTTAGTTTCCTTTTCTTGAGACCCCGTAGCGAGCGGAGGGCCATGCGAAAAGTGATATTACTTATTGTAATACGTGCCCGTACTTTGGATGCACTTTTTCCGAAATATTTTGCTTTATTTAACTAAAAACCAGGATATATTTAACAAAAGCCGTATTATAGTGGATATACAGCAGCTTGCATGGTTTTCCGCGAATACATTCACAAAGAATACCCCTTCATTGTGAATATCTTCCACGTATAGGTGGCCTTTGGTATCAAAAATTTGGTCGGGTCGCTAGACTCTTGTATATCTTCTTAATATTAAAATATCGATCAAATTAAATCGATTTTGGCGCCTCATCTCTAGCCTCCGAAGGGAATAATTTTTTTGAAGCTTCAGTAAAATCAGTAGCCGTTTCCGTGACCCCGGTCACCGGCCTTCAGAGTTGCACGCGCATCCCCCTATATATATTTTTCCATGCGCATTACGTTTTTAACAAACTTCATAGGGCATTTAACGAGTGTCTCGCGACAGTTTTGATTTTGACTGCCATCATGGTCGAATGCACGGCACATATAACAACTAGCAATATTACTCGACCTGTCAGGCGAAAAATTAAATTTGACCTTGCTAATGTCAGTTGGGTAGGAAGTCAGGGCTGGATTTGAAATATATATGTATGATTTTCCTTTAACAGAGCCGTAATATAAAATTTCAAATATCAATGGGTTATGAAATATATGTATACCTTATTGTATGAGTAGGAAATCTAATGAAATTCTTCTTGGAAGAATATCTCTGGTTTGTACAAGTTCTTATTGCTTAAACACCATGGCTTTTATGCATTAAGCCGGGCTCCCATTCCCGTGTATTTGGCAAAATATTTGTCAATTGCCCATATATGCCAAGTAGTGGAAGTGGTATACTCGGCCAATATTTGTACAATTATTGGCCACTGGCGAAGTCCCGGCCGTTGTCGGCAAAAATTATGCGAGTCAAAGTGATTACAATAATTATTTGCGTATTTGACAGGGGCATACTTGTTGATGCACTCTCACTACTTGGCTGCTTGTCCCGCAAATATTTCGGCAGTTGGTATTGTTATTCCGTTTTTGACTTCGATCGCGTGTGCACGTGGTGAGAGTTTTCTCAAAATGGAGTGGTCTCAAGTTGTTTCTGCTTTTGGTCAATCAGGATAGTGGTAATAACTTACCTGTCTCGACTTTTGTTCAAAGAGGTCATCCACCACCTTCTTTCTTCTTTTTGCTTTCTGCGCTTTTTTTCTCCTCATCACAATATAGCTGCCAGCGACTACCATAAACGCTGCAGCTGCAGCGGCGCGACTATCCATAATCGAAAGAAAATGAACACTGAATCATCGAGAAAATGCTTAATTGCCAAGTACACAAGTATTGGCGTACTTGTGAAATACAGGAGTAATGGGACAACAGCACTTGTCAAATTGACTTCGGAACTTGATGTACTTGCCATGTATCAACGCCACGTCTAGCTGGCGTTGCGTGTATGCCCAAGTACGCAAACATTTACGTACTTGCCAAATACACGAGAAAGGGAGCCCGGCTTTACACAATGTCATAAACAACGTTCGTCTCTCACAATATCAATTATTTGACAAATACACGTCTATGGTTTCGATTTAACTCCAATAGCAATAAAATAAACCAGTCGTAAAAACACAACGCCGCTGGCGGCAGTTTGACGGATTTCCTACCAAGGAATATCTTGCGCGCGGACTTGCGTAGATGCGAAAAAAGAAGATGTGATATTGCTGGTTGTTATATGTGCCGTGGTCGAATGTTACAAACCTACAAAGTTGTTAAATATATCCTGTTTTTTTAGTTAAGCCGGGGCCGCACATGCGGCCAACTGCAAACGTTCATCATCATATTTACACAGGTTTCTTAACTACATAACTAACAGTCAGAATGAATTTGAACTTGACCCTGCTGTTAAGCCGGGCAATGTTTCTGCATTGCCATAGTGGCCAGCAGGTGGCGTCACCTATAGGGGGTCGCTGTTAAACCTATTTAATCTATTAGGTATGTGGTATTGTTCGTTTGGTGCTACACTTTACATGGGTTGCCCCTTCAAAGTTATAATACTAAGAGATTGGCATAAAGTCTGCTATTTGGGTGTACATGTTGCAGAAGTTGTTGATAGATGTAGTTATGTAGGGAAAACTACAGAAAAACCCTACTTCAACTGTTCTTATAGAACAGGGCGTCATAAAGCTACAATTTTATATTTACAATATATACAACATGTATTCTGACAAAACAATTAAAAACATATGCAATGAATGTAGGGGACTTAACCATGTTAAGTCTATTCAAGTAATGTAATGGTATCAGCTCGCGCTGAGCGAGTACCGTGGTACCGGCTGCGAATACATGGACGCTTCGGTGGCTTGGAATCATATGCGTTATGACGGTTTCTATCTAGAGCATATTTATATGCCGACCAGCTCCCTTAACATGCTCCGCCCACGTGTCCGAACGCCGTGGATTAGCCTGGCGAGAACAGATCTCGCGCGTAGTTTGAAGGAGGTGCATTTCTGTGCTCCTGGCTCCTGATATCTTTGAAAAGTTTACACCTAGAAATACATTTTTGTAGCTTGTTTTTTAGGCTGGTTTTTGAAAGTTACCTTTCAGATTGAGACTCCCGAGGGAACTCATCTTAAGGTGACATAAGTTGCCGATAGAAAAGAGTGATTTCTCTGTAAATTGTACCATGTTTGATGGGAATTTCCGGGTTGCAGTGCTGATTAGCGATGTTTGCAGTAAGCGGGGAGCCCGATATCTGCCGCTCGAAGAACCTGCATGCGAGGGCATCGATGTACTCCATCTTTGCCCACGCATGCAGATCTCCTATCCTGACCCGATCCCGGAGCGTTAATGAAAATGCAGCCCTCAAATAGTTGTTTTGTATGACTTGAAGTTTTCTTTTATGTGTCTTGGCAACAGAGCACCAGACTGGGGCGCCGTAAAGGAGGGCTGGCCGGATAGAAAAGAGTGATTTCCCCGAATTGTTCTCTATAAAGTATTAACTTATTGCAAGGATTTAGAAACGACCTGGCAGTCACTAGGGTGTTCAACCCATTTTTTATGATAGCGTTTTTTGCAATTACCGCTTCTATATGCTGTGAAAAGTTTAACTTATTGTCCAGGGTGATGCCTAGGTATTTGACCTTAGGTTTAGGCAGTATTGAGGTGTTATCTAGCATTAATGGGGTGACATTTATGTCTTTACGTTTCCTGGTAATTATAATAAGATTTTCCACTTATCGTAATAAGGGATGAAAGTATGCATATGTTCCTGGAGGTTATCCTTCGCCACCTCCGCTTGAGGATTGAGAGAGTAGATCGCTGTATCACCAGCGAATAGGGCTTTATGGGTGCTAGGACATGATTGAATAATAGCGGCGATAATACAGTACCCTGGGGCACCCCCGCTAGCAGGTTCCTGCTGGCAGAGAGCTTAGTGCCAATTTTCGTAGAGAAGACTCGCTCGGCAAGGTATGACGCGATGAGTGCTGTCAAGTGCAACGGCATGTTGTAGATTGCCAACAACTTGTACAGCAACCCATCGTGCCACACCCTATCAAACGCCTTCTCAATGTCCAGTAGCAATAAAAGGGCAGTAGACTGTTTATTGTTGAAGCCTTTATAAACATCGGACGCTATTTTCGCGGCCAGCATGACGGTACCATGCTGACCGCGAAAGCCGAATTGTTCTTGAGAGAGGATTTGCAGCCGTTCGACGGGAAGTGTATTATGCACGCTATTTTCCAGGACGCAGGGAAATGTTGCAGCCGGATAACCGCGTTAATTATGTGCATGTACTGGACTATAGTTTTCTGGGGTAACTTTTTCAGGACTGAGTTCGGAGTGCGTATTCACCAAGCGCGCAAAAAGTTTGCGTTTGTTTGCAAACTCAATGTTTGTTTGGTGGTGTTTAATAAAGACAGTGGTGGAGACGTTTATTACGCGCATTAGCAAACGTTTGCAATCATTTGGTCGTGTTCCGAGCGGTGTCGGTACATCAAAGGGAGTTGTTGTTTGTGTGTGCGCTTTGCTTTTTTGGGTACGGTTGATTGCGAATAATTGGCTGGTGGAGACGATTGTCAATAATAAAACTGCAAACGTTTGCCCGCAATGGGTTTTTGGCGGATACGCACCTTTGGTACAAGATTTAGATTTGCCTCTAGCGAGCAGCGGTTACAAATCATAATGACAGTTGGGTGGGCGGGACTTTGTTTGTTTTCTATTTAGAGGGTTTATTGGAATGTCTGCAAGGTCCAGATTTACCTTCGACGGAGTTAGTGGTTCGATGGTGCGTTTGTGATACGACGCAGAGAGTTCGATTCCCGTCAGTAGCAAGGCATTTTTTAAAGGTTATGTTTGAAAAAGTTTTTTTTTATTAAATTTGGGTAGCCTTGGGTTAGTGTTTGTTGGTTGCGCCACCGTAGCGAGCGGAGGACCATGCATGATGTGAAATATTAGATGTTCTAAAATAGTAAATATACCCTCTAAATAGTAAACAAACCATGTCCCGCCCATTATAGTTTGTAACCGCTGCTCGATAGAGGCTAGTTACAATACAAGACGTTGCATATCAGAGGGCTCCAGAGTTGCGCGCGCACATTGTTGACAAAAACGTCTAATATTACACCACGCATGGCACTTCACTCTCTGCGGGAGCACAACCGACAGAAACTAACTCAGAGCATGCCCAAAATGAAAACACTTTTTACACATAATATTAAAAATAAAAAAATGTCTCGCCACTGGAATCGAACCCGTGGCGCCGTATCACAAACACAGCATCCAGCCACTGATCTACGAGAACAGTTGACAGCAATTCGCTATGCCCCAAAGATATGTATAACGCGTAAATCCCAACCCCGCCCGTCAATAATGTCAATGTTGTTTACATTTTTGGACTTCAGGCATTGGTATGAGACTTTTGGAGAAAATCAAGAATGTGACATCGTGGCTCAGGAGGTGTGGCTCTCGCTTAGAATGCCAAGGTAATTGGTTCTATACACCCCGGGCTCATGCAAGAATTTTTTTATTTATTATTTTTGGATTGGTCAGTTTTTTGGTTAGCCTTAAGATAGTTTGGGTTGGTTCTTGTTGGTTGCACCCCGCAGCGAGCGGAGGGCATTGCATGAAGAGAAGGGAAATGTAAACATGAAATAACGCATGCGCGAAAACGTCAAACAATGACGGGCGGGGTTGGGTTTTACGCGCTAGGTAAAGATATGATGTTTATCAACAATGTAATGCGCGCGTTTTCAAGTGGTCTCGTAGCTCAGTGGTTGAATGCTGTGTTTCTGATATGGTGGTCCGGGTTCGATTCCATGCAACACATAGATATCTTGATTTTGGGTATATCTTGTACTAATTTTGTTTGGTGGCGCCTCGGAGCGAGCGGAGGGCCAAGCGTGAAGGTAAAATGGAAAGTAAAACAACTCTGAAGACATGTGACCTGGTCCACGCAACGTCTTGTTTACATAACCAGAAATCTCATCCTCTTCTACTTCAAACAGCAGTAGAAGCATATAGCAACACTATTATATTGTGTTATGTAGCAACCTTAGAAAGATAGCAACACTACTCACTAGAGACGAGCTATAGCAGTATTTGAGTCACACTACTTTGGATCGATTCAGATTGATCCAACTGAACTTTATTGAACTAATTCGTGTTCGATTGTAAAAATATCATTTTGCTGCCACTACCGCAAAGGTCATCCAATTTAAAGATAAGCGTTTTAAGATCATTTACGGTTCTACGGCGCTATGCTATATTAGCCGCTTCTGATTGGTGGATAACGTCTCTTTAATTTTATCTACGGTCCAGTCAGTTTATTCTGGCAGGTCTAGTTAGTGTAGTGCAAATACGAAGAAAGAAGACGAATGGTGTAGATTAGCGGCTAGGTCGCGCCGGTCTAGAATCGTTCCCGATGACGAAATACTGCGTGCGACGCCTCCCTCTCTCTCTTACTACTCCAACGCCATCTAGTGTATGTGGCGATGACTCGAGCGATTGTATTCGCGCTATGTCTTCGTGATGCAATCAATTTGCGGTATAAGCCTTGGTGGTCTAGAGGTTTAGACATTGATTTGTATAAGAGTGGATAAGCAATAAATAGACCAAACATGGCAAATTTACGACCGCGAAATGTAAACAAAGAGATTTCTATTTGGACTTGCGCATTAGAAAATTAGTAGGAGCTAGTTGTTGCACCGTGAAGGTAAATAGGCAGGCCCGGACTTCGAAAGTGATTATTTCACCAAATATTCGGTAGAGGAGTCTTGCCGATTGTGAAATGGGCCCCAGTTAGCATAGTGAAACAAACAATAAGGTATAAATAAGTAATACTTATAATAATTAGACTTACTTGAAATAGGAAATCCCGGGTATTTTGCCTCGAATCGAATTCGAATTATTAACTCAGAACGCCGCGCCGTCAAAACGAAAACACGTCAAAGACAAAAGCCAAGTTCGATCCTGACCGACGCCTGCTGAGACGGCAAGTATTTTAGTGCGCATGAAAAAACGGTATCTTCTTTGTTTATGTTTTTCCATTTTGCGTCGATTTTGTCATGCGCAGAAACCTGTTTTTTCGCCCATAGGTTGCCACTTTTGAATAGTGCGACAGGCGGCTATTGCTTATCCACTCCTATACAAATCAATGGGTTTAGATCGTTGGTTCTGAATGTTGTGTCTATCGGCGGCTCGGGTTCGAACCCCGTTGCTATTTTTTTTTATTTTTTTTACGGTTGAGTTTCTAAACAGTTTTTTGGGTATGTCTTGGGTTAGTTTTGGTTAGCAAATAGTTTTTTCTTGATTTTGGGTATGTCTTGGGCTACGTTTGGGTTAGCCCCTGGTTAGTTTCCTTTTCTTGAGCCCCCGTAGCGAGCGGTGGGCCGTACGAAAAGTGAAATATTGCTTATTGTAACACGTGCCCGTACTTTGTATGCACTTATTACGAAATATACAGCAGCTCGCATGTGTTTCCTCGAATGCATAACACAATCGTGTCGGGAACGATTCTAGACCGGCGCGACCTAGCGACTAGTATGGTGTAGTGGTTAAGGTGATATCAGATGGTTCACTTTTTATTCATTTCTGTCTTTCATGCAGCATCTTTCATTAAGAATGAAACGTCTAGGCTTTAAATGAATCAAAAGTGATAAATGAATTAATTAGTGAACCAATCCAGCGGTGTTAGATTTCGGCATTCTGAGTGATCAGTCATCCGAATGAACCGAAAAGTGAACCGTCTGATATCACCTTTAGATTCTGTGTTTGGAATACCGACGGCCCGCGTTCAATTCCCGTCATGCGTAAGACATGCTTTCTTTATTTTTAAGGTTATGTTTGTTTCTTTTTGTAAATTTGGATTAATTTGGGGCGGAGGGCCATGCGTGAAGATCAGTACTCTAAAGTACTTAGAGCTAGCCGACGCCCAGCGTCTAATCACTGAACCGCCAGACCACTTGCAGACAATACATTGCACCGTAAAGACATGGGTATACTGAACGCTCATTAGGTGTCGTGCTACGGCTATCTCTAAAGTGACGTTAATCAACCAATCAAAAGCGGCTAATATAGCATAGTGCCGTACTACTACTTGTCTCTGGTTGGACTGTAAAGGATCTTTTAACTCTAGATGCTAGATAATCCCAAAATCCGACGGATTTTGAGATAATCCACTAGACTCTAGCGCTAGCGGCGGACCACGGACCCGTCGTTATCCGACCGACCCTCCTCCCTAGACTTCAATGTAATATGTATTGAACGAGGTGGAATTTATTCGCGGAAACATATGCAAGCTGCTGTATATCCACTATAATACGGCTTTTGTTAAATATATCCTGGTTTTTAAAAAGGTTTTTAAAGTACGGGCACACGTATTACAACAAG
Source organism: Pissodes strobi (assembly GCA_016904865.1). Classification (NCBI taxonomy): domain Eukaryota; kingdom Metazoa; phylum Arthropoda; class Insecta; order Coleoptera; family Curculionidae; genus Pissodes; species Pissodes strobi. The sequence goes on along the minus strand of MU182481.1, from coordinate 281,387 downwards.
TAATATTTCACTTTTCGCATAGCCCTCCGCTCGCTTCGGGGACTCAACAAAAGAAATTAACCAAGTGCTAACCCAAACTAACCAAAGACATACCCAAAATTAAGAAAAAACTGTTTAGAAATAAAACCTTAAAAAAATAAAAAGAAACCGACGGGGTTTGAACCCGAGTCGCCGAAGTGAAGTCCAGCCATGCAGACCCCTAGACCAACTCCAGACTTACACACAACCGGTTGCATCACGAAGACATGGAAACGTAAGGGAGGAGGGTCTGGGATAACGATGGGTTGATGGTCCGCCGCTAGCGCTAGAGTCTAATGATAATCCAAGAAACCTTTTTGATTTTCCCTAGTATAAGCAGAGTAGAAATAATATCGAGTAGACCCACTCAGCAAAAATCGTTTGATGTTTTTGCATCAAACGCAAAAGCCGCAGCACGGTAAAAAATACTCTACCTACAGCAGCGAACAGGGGGAGAGATTCACAAAGTATTCGCTGATGCGCTTTCCTCGGTTATTATAAGACATCGCGACGCGAAATTACACAATCTCAGGGCGTTTGCACACTCTCTGTCCCTCGTAGCGGGGCCTCGGTGGCCACCAGTGGCCACGAACCAGATTGATCCGGATTCACCCCGTCGCGTCGCCAAACGCTGTCGGCAAACTTGGAAATTTGTCTCCAGTGAACCTACCGTATACTTATTTATACCGTGGTATAAGCAGTTAAGCACTTGCCTGGCACATTATAACATATTTAGCTTTATGAATATAATCTACGTCGCTACCAAATACTTTTATGAATATGCTTATAAAATGAGCAAATAAAACGAATTTCTTAAATTCGTTGTAATTCCGAGGAAACTAATCTTGCATAGAGATTAGATTGCGATCTAACGCTTACCTATTGGCATCGCATATGCCAAAACTGATTGGTAAACAAATAACGAATTTAATCAAATTTCGAGGCAGCATTGTTTCTCTATCTTATCTAAGATTCACAATTTGTGATTGATTAATATTGTTTAAACTGTAATCCATTTGGGTTTTCTGTATTAAGTCAAAAACGACTAATTTGTCACTCATTCACTGAATAAACACTTTGTATCTAAAATGTGTAATTAGAACCAAAAGAAAATGATTAAAATTGTAGCAATTCTCTTTGTAACGTGCTCAATACTTTGTGTTGTTCGTTGTATTGGCGATGAAGATATTCGTTGCGTTTCCAGCAGTTGCAAAGCAAGTATATATTTATAGTTAAAATTATTATTTATTTCCAAAACCGTCCTTATCGATAGGTATATTTCTCGGTTTATGCTGATATTCCATTAAAAAAAAACGAGAAGTAATTATATATTCCCGGTAAAAGACGTTGGGCGTTTGTTTATTATTTTAGAATGTCTAATAATTCACGTCACGTATGGCCCTCCGCTCGCTCCGGGGGCGCAACTAAGTAAAACTAACCCAAGGCATGTCCAAATTCCAAAATCAAGAAAAAAAAGCAACTCTAAAAATATTTGCATTTTCCAATGACGCGTGCGCACTCGTCAGTATGGTTTATAACGCCTGATCGCTAGAGGCGAATCATGTGAAGGAATAAATAACAAACTGACCAAGCCAAATTCGCGTCTAGGTCACACTTCATAGCTCTGTGGTCTAGGTACGCCAATTACGAGCCTTCACCCATGCGTACGTGCTAATTCATATATTTTTCAACGTTGTTTTTTCTCGATTTTGGGCATTGCCTTGGGTTAGTTTCATTTGGCTCCGCCCCTGGAGCAAGCCAAGTGCGTGGAGGCCCATGCGTGAAATGAAATATTAAAAAAAACACCGGGCTGCTGCCAAATTCGCAGGTCTGAAGGTCAAATATTTGAGTACGTAGACCTGAGTCTTTTACGGCTAACTAGAGCCCAAATGCTAAACATGCAAATGTATTTTTTTCTTGATTTTGGGCTAGGTTTGTTTGGTTGCGCCCCCGGAGCGAGCGGAGATCTATGCGTACAATCATTTCTTACCATTGTGCAACCACCAACGTAAAAGATTTAACATTTGAGCTGTATTGTTAGCAGCTCTTTTGTGAGTCCAAAAAAAAACACCTAACGAGGGAAATCACATGGACAAGGCACTGTCAGTAAAGCTACAGTGGTACAGTGCCCACAAAATATTTTGTGACTTATTAAAGTCACTGTAAGTAAAGCAGTACAGTGGCTTTATAAAGGCACTGTATAAAGCAGTGGCTGTTGGGCCTGGATAGGGTGCAGGCAAATCCTGTAATTAATTGACAATACTGTGCCATTGTCCATTAGCGGCTAATTCACAAGATGCATTCCTCGAAGCAATTGGGCGGGATTTAGAACGCTTGTTTACTATTTTAGAATGTTCAATAAGTAAATTGCTTTCAGCAGGCCTACTGATTCAGTGGTTAGATACTGCGCTTGTCCGCTTGTGATACGGCGGCCTACGTTGATTCCCGGCAGCGGCAAGGCGTGTTTGTAAAATGTTTTTTTCTTCATTTTGGGCATAGCTTGGGGTAGTTCTGGTTAGTTGTACCCCCGTAGAGAGCGGAGGGTCATGCGTGGAGGGTCATGCGTAATCGTGAAGTGAAATATTTAACATGTTAAAAAAGGAAACAGAGGCTCTAAGTCCCGCCCAATTGTTTCGACCAATAGTAAACGGAATGCATCTTATGAACTATCCTCTACTCGTTGTCCCAGCTCAGCTCCAGTAACTGTTTTAAGTTTTCTATTCCCAGTCCCCGTGCCAAATGCCAAACTTAAGTAAGCATTACTAAGTGATCCCCATTTTCAAAAGATCCGTTACTCTCAGCTTTTAGTTACTTATCTGTCGCTTTAGCCCGGCACTGGCGTATCTAGTTTTGCTCATCGACATTTACTTTACCAATACGATATTTTAAAAATATCGATATGTTCCAAGTCATATCGATACAAATGAAACTACATATCGATACGTATCGACATACGTAAATTAGTTGAAAGTATGTCCAATAAATATTCGTTTATTTTTAACTTTAGCTGAGGATGTGGGTACACTGCTATAATAACTCATCTGAATCTTCCATATTGCTAATTAAAAAAATAATAAACAATACGTGGCTTAAGGGTCTAACCTCCTTAAAATTAAATTTTTGCTTACCACTATGACACAAGAATTTATTCTTGTGACTATGACAAACCTGGAGAGGTATGGTCATGTATCGATATATAATCAGTATGTATCATTTGTACTGATACAAGAGTCTTTCCGATTCGTATCGATTCTATACCTTATGCCATGTCGTTGGATCGTATAAATCAGTTGTGCTGATTTATTTGAGCAAATTATAGCATGTAAACTTGAGGTGTTTTGCATTTACTTGGATGTATGGAAATAGTTTTATTTATGGACGATTATTGTAGTTTGGGTCTTTTGGATAGTGCGGGTGTATATATTTAGTTTAGATTATCGGATTCGAACTTGCTACTTTGGAAACATGAGAAATTAGCATTACTCCATTTTTATTTTATCGCTGAATATACGGGGTGCCAATTTGAAAACTTCCCACCCTTAAAATCGGAAAGACACGTCAATTTTATTTGAAAGAGGGACACTCTAAATGAATATTCTTAGCCTCTTTGTTTCAACCTCCTAGGAGGGGTAGATGTCATGGGAATGGGCGTCAAGTGGCACATCGTTTTAAAGCGCGTTCAATTCTCTTTTCAGTGGTATCCTACTTTGTTTCTTTTTGTCCAGAGGTTTCCGAATAATCGCGTTTCAAAGTTGCAGAAACAATGGAACTTGTGTAACAAGCAAATTTTGTAAAGGCGACGCGCAACGTTCAAATAGGCGAGGACGTGACAACCCCGGCGTATAAGGCAGGGTCTGCCTATGCCTTACTGACGAGTCCAATAGGTAGACCCGGGACGAAACGCAAAAATGGCGCAGCAGGAGAATCTAATCATGGCGTTATGTAATTATGATGATTATACTGGCGAAGCTTTAAGGTGGAAGGTGAAAATATTAGTGGCTGTAATAATATTGGCGAAATAAAACGTGTTACTAAAAATTAGGCGTTTACACTTGCCTGCATTGAGATTTTGGTTTTCAAGTTAGTGTTTACAAAAAAAATATTGCTCTCCTTGTAGTACAAATGATTAGAAGAGTAGGTTACAGTGTTAAAATCGTTGAATAACAGGAAGAAAATATAGTTTAAACAATTGATTTCTTATTGATTGATAATTTTACTTCGACAAAATTAACTCTTTATTTGCGGAAGAGAAATTTCTACAATAAAACACATGGGATCTCATAAGTTTTTTAAATGTTGTCCATTTTCCTGTAAACAATGATAAAGTCTGTTTTCGAACTCCTCCCTAACATTTCGGAAAACTTCACCGGGAATTGACCGGCATTCTGCTGCAATTCGCCTTTTAAGATCATCAATATCAGCAGGTTGTGTTTTATAAACAATAGATTTAAGATGTCCGTAAAGAAAGAAGTCTACGGGTGTTAAATCCGGTGATCTTAGAGGCCATTCAATTGGTCCCCTTCTGTTAATCCATCATCTATTCGGGAATCTCTCGTTTAACTACTGTCGGACCGGAAGAAACATTCCTGCTGGAATGTCCTTCTCGAAAACTATGCGGGTTTTCGTCACTCCAATATCGACAATTTTGTTTGTTAAGATTTCCATTTAGAAAAAATGAACATTCATCGCTGAAACAGATATTCGGCAGAATATTAGGGATGGCGTTGACTTGACGACTCATGAATTCACAAAACTCTATTCTTCTATCAAAATCATCGTCATAGAGTTCATGAAGTATCTGCATTTTGTATGGATGAAGTTTATGCATTTTCAGTGCTATTCTTACAGTCTCTTGTGATATTTGATATTCCTGTCTGTTCTGCTACTGTCCGCAAGGGGTTGGTGGGCTCTGCAGCAAATAATCACAAAACCTCAATTTGAGCTACTTCATTCATCACTCGTAGGTTATTTCTTTTTCTATCACTCACCGAACCAGTTTCGGAGAACTTTGCCACCAAATATCTGTGACTTACTTCATGATTTCGATTTCTTTCATTGAAAACCAATGCCTCTCCATAAATGAAAATAATTTCAGTTCTTTCTTGAACAGAATAAACCATTCTCACACTGTAGGCACTTAATAAAAGTTATCACTGAACAGCCCAACAAGCAAAAGCGAATTAACAATAATATTCCTGTTTTGGCTACATCTTTTAAATTTGCTGACCATTTGCATCATTTTTTTTTGTTGTTAAAAACAACTTATTTTTAGAATTTGTTGATAGAATAGCAAGGTTTTTTGTGGAATTTCAGTGATAAGACATCGAATGAACGCAAATTAACTAGGTACTCGTAGTCTCATAAAAATTTTATTAGATTACTATTTGATGTACATTTTTCGAGGTTTCTTTGCCAATCCCCAAATAAAGTTTGAAACGGTGCCACCCATGGGCGTAGCGAGGGGGA
>MU182481.1:247744-260903 GCA_016904865.1 Pissodes strobi | reverse complement strand
CTAGAATGACCATTGACGTGCCCCTTCAGTCCCCACAGGGCAGTATTTTAAATTATTCTATTATTAGCAGTGACGAAGAAAGCAAACCCTTGATTTTAAAGCTTAAAGTCTCCGAGAGAAGTAAAATTCCGCTAGTGGTGTTACAAAGGCTGGAAGATGGAAACCAATACGCTGTATCCCCAAAAAGTTCAAACAGGCCTCGAAAAGAGCAAAGATCCGATTCTTTTGACATTGACCTATCCGAATCAAACCTTAAGGCAATTGAAAAAGAAACTTCAACTCCTAGAAAGAGAGGAAGGCTTCGAGAATCAAACTTTATAGATGTTGAAATGCTGAGTCCTCCAAAAATACGAAGGACTCCAAGGAAAAGAGGTAAGTTTATTGTTTTTATTTGCTGCATCAAAGCAAGAATAAATGTAGTAATTTGCACATGCTTATTTTTAGGTGATGTTGCCAACAGTCTGGAGACCGATCTGGAGAGTTTAAGACTTACATCCCCAGTAAATAGAAGTAACATTTGTGGTATAGAAAATGAAGAAATTAATGTTCTCCATAGAGAAAAGGTGCCATTTGATGGTACTGTTACAGACACTCCTACAAGAAAACTAAATAATCTTGCTATTTTAAAGGGGCATGAAAATAAGGTATGTAACAGATAAATAACAGTTGTTGTTGTTGTTGTTTGATATTTATGACATACGAAAATTTTATGCCATTATTTAAGTCCTAATGCATCATTTTCTTAAATATTTCAGGATATTCTTTCTAGTAAACGCAAATCGTGTGCCCCAGTGAGGTTTGCAGATGAATATAATAGCCCTCTAAGATCAGTGAAGGTCAATTTAAATGAGTCATTTCGTAGAGCAGCATTGACAAGTAGACAGAATGCCGAAAATATAAAAGGAGACTTCAGTGTATCAAATAAAAGCAATAAAAATAGGTACTAATAAAAAAAAAATCTGCTTATTTGATGCATTTAAATTGAGATTAACTACTAAATTAAAATGCATATTAACACATTCATATAAGGTTATGTAAAAACACAAACAGTTCGCCTTAAAGAACATGTACAAATATAATGTTACTAGGTTTATATTTGTATCTCCAATTGCCTTAGTCTTTGTTATTTGCTTCTTGGTTTTAGCATTACTTACTTGTATTTTTCAGTAAGCCCATTACAGTTCGAAGATCTAATGTTAGTGCCAGACATAGGGAAAGAAGAAAGTCTTATGATGAATCATCTTTTGATGCCGAGGAATATGAAGCCATTCAAGTGGCTGAAGCTTTAAAGAAAAGTGAAATTGAAGTGTCAGCTAAAAGAAGGTAACAGTTATGGCATAGTTGTAACTAATATTAGAATTAAAATAGATTATGTGGCTCCACCTTGTAGAGTAGATGGACTAATGATTAAATGCTTTAGTGATATGCAATGGATATACCCTGGATATCGTAAACAATTCTTAAAAAAGTCGCAAATATTGGGATAAATTATTACTGGAGAGAACGCATTACAAAAATTTTATTAAATTTGTGATTCTGGTCAGTTTGCACCATGAATGTATGTATTCATATACATTGTGTCAAAAAAAATACAAATATGTGACTTAATTACTCTACTGTGTAGTGTTTTACATGTAGTGATCCTCTGCTGCTTTTGTCTATTCAATACCCCTTTTATATAATTTATGTTTACCTTATAATTGAATAAAGAAATTTGATTTAGTCTTATTTCTCTTACTGAATGTATGTTGTAGATATCGATCAAGAAAAAATTCAACAACGTCAAATGGCTCAGAAAGTATGGCTGGATCTCCCAAGAGAATGTCTCCTGAAAAGACCCCTAAAACTCCAAGGAATAGGAAGCAGACCATTGAGACTCCAATGAGTGTTCAAAATACACCAAAGACTCCAAAGAATAGATTAAAAATGCTCAGGTAAACATTGAATAGCACCCTGCGCATTTTAAATACTAATTCATATTTATATGTTTACAAAAGTTATTGAAATTGAGATTATCTTTATGTTGCCGAAAATATTTATCTAAGCATGTCGTCTTATCAATCAGATTTGAGCAAAATTGTATCTTTAAAAACAGATTCTTAAAGGAATATATTAAAAAGATAGAATTTGTCTACTAATGTCTATAGATTCCAAAACATCATCAACTATCACATATTTCATTTTCAGAGATGGTGTTATAACTCCCTCAATGCACTCCAGATCGAACATTGTATCTGGAGATAGTACTCCATTAATGAAAGCAAGGTCGCAACTTCATGTTTCATACGTGCCTACGTCGCTGCCTTGCAGGGAAAAAGAGTATTTGAATGTGTACAACTTCCTACGAAAAAAGCTAGATGATGGTTGTGGAGGGTAAGCAGTAATAGATTTCTTAAACACTTAAAAAATTGCTGCCTTTTGCTGTCTTTATTTTGCAGAATGCCACAAATAATTTTCATAAAATAGGAAACTGCAAGTGTAACTTCTGTACTTTCATAAGTTGCCGAAAATGCTAGTTTTGGCCTATTCTAGTATGTAAATGATATAAACTGTATTTAAATTAATCTATAATTCAAAATTTCAATAATATCTACGGTATCCCAATTTTAAAAAGAGGTATATTAGGCCTAAATTTTAAGGATACTAAATACTTGTGATTAATTTTTCTGGCGTATATTTTGGCATGAATAAACTAAACTACTTAATGATGGTAAATATCTTCTCTTTAGATGTATGTACATTTCGGGGGTTCCCGGAACAGGCAAAACGGCAACAGTGACATGTGTAATAGAGACTTTGGTGGATGACAGGGATGTTCCAAATTTCAGTTATGTCAATATCAATGGCATGAGGCTTACAGAACCTAGACAGTGTTATGTAGAGGTATGCAACTTATTAATATCTAGAAATATTCGAACATAACAATAAAAATATAATGCATACGTTAATAGACGCCTATTTCTTTTGAAATTATGTTTATTTTATGTCATAACCATTCTGTAACCAGTCCAGATGCATTAAGTTCCAGAATATAAAGTCTACAACTACAAACATTTCACAGGTCATCAACTACCTATGCTTGTAATCAGCTTTATGTAGGCCTAAGAGATAAAAGTACAGTTTAATCACATTCGAATCACTTTTTAACAGTTGTTACATAACATTTGATTTATGTAGATCTGGAAACAGTTGACGGGACGAACTGTACCCTGGGAACAAGCACAAAGCCTGTTAGAAGAAAGATTTACCAAGAAGAAAAAACAAGGTTCGATAGTAATGTTGATAGATGAGGTAAATTTTAGTATTTATTAATTTTCTAAAGCGCTAAAATATTATAAGTAGCGAAACTATGCCAAATCCTTGCCAAACATATGGGATATGGGCGCGAACCGGCAACATCGCCTGTTGTTGTCGATTTTCTAGCATAAACAAAGTCGAAATTTATCGTGATTATCGGAAAAATAATTCGCGAAAAGTGGTTCGGTGTCTTGTTGAAAGGGCAAGGCATAAATGGAGACAACGTTTCTTCCTAAAACACAGGAATTCTAAACTATTTCTCACAAATACCCACCGCTCTCCATAGGTCGGTGCAAATACCGCGTTAGGGTTTCCTTATAAACAATCGAAATAGAAACATTGTTGCCACTTCTATCGGCCGGTTTTTCCTAACGATTTAATTATTTACAAACCAAACTGCAAATTAATCAGCAAATATGGCAAATGTTTGCTTTAAGTGTAAAGTGAACTGTGTTATGAAGGAATCAAAAACTGATATATTTGGATATATTTGGATATCCTTGTGACTGCTGCAGAAAAATAATTTGCAAAAATTGCTCCAATACCAGTGCTACAGAAATAAGGACCCTCATAATGACAACAAGGGCATTACTCTTCTTCTGTGAAGATTGTAAAGATTCCATTAAGCAAGTACCAACTTTAAAACATGATGTGGAGGATATTAAGAAGGATTTTGGAGAATTGAAAGATGCCATGAAAGCGGCAGTACCTAGTTATGCAGATGTGGCCAAAACTTTCGAACAAAAGACACAATCACTTACTTCAAGGAACTGGAAAACAAGTTAAAAGAGAAATCCAATCAGCAAACTACAGATTTTCAACCATCATTGGATGCCCTCAAACAGGACATCAAAAACCTGGAAAATAAAGTCATAGCTAAACCAATTGGGAGCAATTCGAACCTTGAACCAACACTGTATGAACTGCAAGAACGAGAAATAAAGGCGCAAAATGTGCTCCTCTTTAGTGTGTTAGATGTTTCAGAATACTCTACCAGGGAGGATAGAATAGAGAAGGATAAAAATAAGGTTCATCAAATCTTAAAGCGGGTAAATTCAAATATAAATATAAATAATCTAAAGATAATGAGAATAGGAAAATATGAAGAACACAAAGTGAGACCCGTTAAAATAATATTTCCAAATAAAGAAGAAACATTAAATATATTAAAGCAAAAGAGCAAACTGTCAGCATTGACAAACACAACTTATAAAAGGGGATCAAACTGAAGCCCAAAGAAAGTATATGAAAGAGTTGATACAAGAACTGGAAACACGAACAAATCAAGGAGAGCAGCATCTGAAAACAAAATATGTTCGTGGAACACCTAGGATTGTTTCTATTAAACCAAATTCAAAAAACTAAACATTTCACCTACTACAGTTGAAGTAACCTATTGGTATTCAAACCTGTGTTCTATAAAGAGTAAAATTGATGAAATATACAAAGAAGGAACCCCACTTTTATCTGCATAACTGAAACTTGGCTCAATGAAAACATTCCTGACGGTTTCAATCAATTTGCCTGGATATCGTATATTCCGTAAAGATAGAAAAGCCAAAGAAGGAGGAGGTATACTGATATACATCAAAGAAATAGAAAACAATATCCAAATTCACTCATCAACTGAAAATAAATATGATATTCCTGCTCCTGTGGAGTCTTTGTGGGTGAATGTTAACGTAGGTGGTGCAAAAATGCTTCTTGGTTGCATATATAGAACTGATTATGTCAAAACAGAAATAAACTCAAAATTGGTCAAAATAATTAAAACTGCCTTTTCTAATAAAAATAAAACCATAATTTTTGGTGACTTTAACTATCGAGAGATAAACTGGGATAGTCTTCAAACAGCTAAACAGGACGCACAAGCAGAAGAGTTCCTAGATGGGTTTAAACATACACGAACCCAACTTATAGACGCACGGCCGGCATAAGACCTGTGGAGGAAACGTTTTACCCCAGGCTTCGCAGTCGACTCGAAAGCCTGGGTTAATTGTAAGTTTTGTTCACTTAGGCGTGCTCTTGACGCGCTGTGTTGCCACTGTTCAACTTTTTGCTAAAAGCTGGGTAAAACTGCAACTGGCTTTATATTATCTATATAAAACGAGTAAATCTTTTCACCAGTCATGGGTTTTCTCACACTAAGCATTGACATTTTACTTGTTTTTTTAATAACATTTATAGCATTAGGTGTGTGTTTATAGTTTAGAAAACATTTACAAAAAAAATTAGATGGGTACATATCGATATTTTAATGTGTTTTTTTAATTATTCAAATTCGATATTGTCACAATTCAAATATGTTATTTCTAGAGCTCCTGTTATTTAAATAGTACGTTAGTTTTAACCACGTTTACATATTCCAGTTTATTATTTTGACCATAAACGAACCCAGTTCGTGTATGATTTTGACGCAGAACTTTAATCTGCTTAATAAAGTTTTATGAATATCGTTTTTTAAACAGACACATCGTATACTTCATTTCAAAATTGTACTTACCTAAAAGCCTCCAAGCTGCTTACTGACATGAAATACATTTATAATTTGTGGAAAATATATATATTTTTTTGAATACTTTTAAGAGTGTTTAAAAAAATAATGTATTTAATGTTAAGAAAGTACCTACCTACTTGTAACAAATAAAACGTTAGTATTTACGTACCTAACAAAATAATAGTCTAAAGGCTATAAAACATATTATTAGGCTAACACTTTTATTTTCAAAGACTTGGCTATGAACTGATACATCCTTGGTATTATACTCTCTATAATAAACTATGTGTAATAAGTTTTCCTAAATAAACATAGTACCTTGATAGTTTGTATGTATCTGCCTAAGCATTTAAAAAGAAATTAACACCCAGTTTCCAAAACTATAGGTAGACATGGAACGTTTAAGAAATGTTTATACACTGATAAATAAGAAGCTGAAACTTACATTTATTGATTTGCCAAATTATTTGGATAAGAATATATATTTCTGCAAAGTTATTTTTTTGACATACCTCATAACAAAAATTTGAACATGGAGAAGATTGAAATAAGATTAAATATGTTTTAAGTTTTTGATTTTTTGAGTATGTTGTTTTGCTTTTATTGTAAGGCGCCACTTGCAGAATTTAAATAAATTTGTGTAAGTAAGGTGAGTCAACAGGAATTTTCTGTGGGCACAGCAAGGATCGCTTGGGTCTCCAAGCCAGACTAAATTTTTATTGAAAATTTTGTTGCTAATTTTTGCGTGAATAAATTCGTGGCATTTGTATGACAAAAAATATTTGTTAAATATACCCAGGAAACACCATTTCATCTAAAATACGTTAAAAATACTTTGGGACGGTGACTCTATCGATGATCGTATTAGATGTCTATTAGACGATTTAATGTCCGCACAATAGACATCTATTTTTGATAGTTTTGAGAATTAAATATTAACGCTTATGTTATACATCTTTAAAATGTCTAATAATGTCAATCTATATTTCGTTTATTCTTAGATGCACAAAGAACGTTTTTTTTTTAGATGCATCTATTTTCGATTTATAGTTAATGTTATATTGATGCTTTTTAAGTGATGTTTAATATACATATTTAAATAGACGTCTATTTTCCATAATTGGATTATTTAAAAATAGACATTTAAAATATACATATTTAAGACATCCATAGTGGTACTCTATATTTTGTACGTCAAAAGATGTCTATAAAACACTGTTTAAAAACGTTTAATTTTAAACATGAATTCCAAATATAAGACAAAACAGAATATATTTTGTATTAACATATTCAAATATAAAATATATTGGTGAAACTTGCAGCTACAGCTACCATGATGAAAAGTAAATAACCAAAAATAACTAAGTAACTATAGTAAGTACATGAGTTAAGTTTAAGAGAATATGAAAACCAGAAAATAAAAAATAACTGAACAATATGTCATCAAAGTAAGTAGAAAAAATCTTAACACCAAGGCTAGATGCTTTAAACTCAATATCTTATTCATTACTTTTTCTTCTACTTTCACTTTCATGCCGCTGCTGGTTAGCTCAACGCAGCCAATCCTGGACGGCTTTTATGATTATCATGTCGCTTAAATCAGATGGTTGTAACTCAGCAAAATGCAGATTATTTGCCTCTAAAAATAAGATCGGAAATAAATATCGGAATGCATTTTTAATATATAACGATAGCGGGATACTGTATATAAAATATGTACTATTGCTCCAAGAAACAAAACAAATAAAATAGGCGACAGTCGTTTAATGCTGCGCAGACGTGGTAGTGGCACAGAATATTCTGTGGTAGTAGCAGCAATGGCGCCATACGAAATGAAAAATTGCATCAATTTTATATTTTTATAACTTTCTGATATTCCCTAATTTTTATTTCACTAATCATCCGAAAATATCTTCATACCAATTTCAATTGTAAATACAGTATACAGTATAGAAAGTGATATGTAACCAAAAGTTTGAAAAACAATATAGGTACAAGCATTTTTACCCGAGAATGTTTATAAAATTACACATTATTGTCTGCAGTAAAGCAATATTACATTACATTATGTAAATAAATTTAATAACAACTATACTTACCAAATACTAAAAATTAAATCATCACATAATATAGTTTTCACAAAACTTCAACGCGTCGCTGTAACGTGACCACTTGGGTTTTATACACGGCCATATTGCTAATGCTAATACTAATACTTGCTAATGAGGAAGGAGGCAGGGTTGCCAAATATTTTGAAACTATAATGCCAAATAAATTGAAGAAAATATCCTCAGATTGTAAGAATTAGTCTTCAAATTATTATTACCTGTAATGTTTTTTTGTAAAATTGCTTAATTTGACTAACGCTTTTTAAAATTCAAAATTACCCTGTTTTTGTGTGAGGAAGTTATTGAAGAAAGCAACTAACCAGGAACAACCGGTTTCTGCTTACAAGCATATCGTTGATCTATTTGCTTATTTATTTGTTTTATAAAATATCACCAATTTTAATTAATTTTGGTTAGTTTATTTTTAAAAACGCGCGTCAGATTTTCTACTATAACACAGGTCTGCATCGTTTCAATACTCGCGAATGGAAGCGGATTGTTACTATATTTTTTCTACGTGACACTATAGTCAAGGACGGACTTAGTCTGTATGAAGTCCTCTCAGGTCCTCTCAGAGTACTGTTGGAGGAAAGCCAGGGCGATTTACTAGTCGAAATTTTTTGAGAGTGTCACTGCTTCTATTTTTAGATTCGCAAAGATTTGGCAATTAAAATTTCCGAAAAATTAAAAATAATTCAGTTCGAAGAAATATGTTCATGATATAAAGACCAGCAAGCTCGAAACTATTAAATTAATGAGAATAAAACTTAACCGCCTCATAGCGGCCATGATTATTTTCGATTACTTCGCCTTTAACGCCGGACGCTAAAATTTTCGTTTGGAGCGCAATTTCTTATGAAAAAGCGCAATTTTTGCGTAATCCCGCCGCATCTGGCAACCGTGGAAGGAGTAGGTACATTCAAGTACGCCTGCGCCAAGGCATGCGCTTTAGATATTATCTTTCATAGATGTTTAAAAACATCTTTGATTTACATTTATTTCACATAATATGATATAGTTCTGATCTTCATCGCCCAAAATTAGACGCTTATTATTAGATGCCTATTATAATTATTTGCTCCTGTTTACACATTTTCAAATGGTTTGCAAGATACTTTCCACTTAATGTTTTCAATTTAAATAACATCAGTTTTAATTCTGAATAGGGTATGTGTAGTTTTTGGTTTGCTTTAACTAATCGAAAAATAAATATTTTAAAAACCTCGAATAATAGACCAATATACATACATATAAATAAGATAACATGGACCACAATTAAACTTCCATTAAATGTTTTCGAAATTACATATTTTATATATGTTTATATTATATCTATAATTTACATGTTTTAAACTAAAACACATTTTACTTTTTATTCTGAAGGAATGTGTAGTTTTTAATTTATTTGTATTTTAATAAATAATTCATTAGAAAAATTTAAGTTCTTAACAATAATTGTTGATATAATGTGACCTATGTCTAACGTACATAAAATATACGTATAGTCTATAACATGTCGAAAAGTAGATGTAAAAAAAACATCGAATAATAGGGCCAATATATGAATAAGATCTCCTCGACTATAATTAAACGTCTATTATATGTTTTTGTCATTACGTATTTTATAAATGTTTATATTATATCTTTAATTTACATGTTTTAAACTGAAAAATATTTTACTTTTAATTCTGCATAGAATATGGAATTTTTAACTTATTTTTATTATAGTAAATAATTCATTAGAAATATTTTAGTCTTTAAAAATGTTTGATATAATGAGACTCATGTCTAATGTACATAAAATATACGTAGAGTCTATAACGTGTCGAAAAATAGATGTGTACAAATCATCGAATTTTAGATCAAGACGTAAAATAGATCACATCGACCGAAATTAGACGTCTATTATATGTACTCGTGTTTCCTGGGTAGTCATAGACTTTAGGACAACTTCAGAGGACACCAAGTATAATTTACTATTTTCGGAGGAACCGTAGTTTCTCTGAAGAATCAGAATTTGACTTGGATCTTGTAAGTTTACAGAATCATTCTGCATGACAGCTTTGCAATTCGCACAATTTTTAAATTTTAGTAATGTTTTTCTAACTAAAAATCCGGCATAGTAGGCTCCTGAACAATCTTCAAGGCAACCTTCTTTGAGGCTTGGAAAGTTGTCAGTCATGTCGTGGGATTGCTGCCGCTGGTTTTTTAAATTTGTCTCGTCGTTATCGGAATCCTCAGCATGAAGATTAATGTTGTTTTCATTCAATTTTGCCCATTTAGAATAATCTAAAATAATATTTTTTGCCTAATCTTCCTCACAGTTTGCCGATTTTGAGGATTTTATTAGACTGGTTATGGTTTGTATTGCAAAGCATTGGCGAAACATTTTTGGTGTTATGTTAGGATCCCAACCACCTCTTTGCCGAAGAGAAGAAAATGTATTTTCAAGGAAATCCTGGCAAAGGTGTTTAGGCTAATCCAAACAGAAGGCTGTGCTTTTTTTTCTTCTTCATAAAACCCTAATATTCCATTTATGCTTTGGATAACACCGTCAAAACAATCCGGACGAGGATGACTTCTACCTTGTTCAACTATTTTTGTCAAATTTTTTAAAATATCTAGACCATTTTACAAAATTTAAAAAATTTGGTGGTTTCTGTAAGATATAGCACAGTTACTTGGATTTTTAGAAAAAAGGGTATGACTATTCAGAGAATCAAATAAATTATTAAGGTCAGATACAAAGTTGGCTGTAGCCAAGGCTTCCTTTACAATTTGACCATTCTCCACACAAGTTTTAATAGCAGAGGCAACAGAATGTGAAAAAATTTGAACAGCATATTTCACAGTCATTTTTTGAAATGCATTTGGGTTCATATGTACCTCGGTTAGTTTTGGCAAAGCCCTGGCAGTATTTTTACTTTTATCAATATTAAAAACCTGTCGAATATAATTAAAACTAAGAATTTCTCCAAAAAGCTTGAAGTTTTGCTTTAAAAAGTTATTCCTAATACTTTTGAAGAGATGAGGTATGTCAAATATTGCAAATATTTTCTTTTGGTCCAAGAAGAAGAACGGGGAATCTTTTGTGACGCCAAGTAGTCTAAAAGCTGCGCTGTTATTTTTACCTTGGTCACATACTACCATTTTTACATCAAATCCTATTTCTTGTAGACTTTCCAATGTATTAAAAATAATTTTTTTGATACTTTCTTTATGAATGGGATTATGTGAAAAAAAATAACATACAGGTACTTTCCAATAATTGTAAATACCCCGAATAGCTATCACAAATGCATGTCTCGCATTTTTTGGTGCACGACCTAAAAATCCCAAGTCTTCATACCCTTCGATTATAACTATTTTTTTTGAATACACTAAATTTTCTTTTAAAGATACCTCATCAAAAGCTAGCAGACATTTCTTTTCCTGATTGGACATACCGTTACATTTTTTTTAAATATCGACGGATCAATCCCAGTTTTGAAAACGCATTGATTAATCCATTTTCTTATAGTTGAGATACCAGGTAAAACAATTCCTAACCTTCGAAGGTATCGGTAAGCTTTGGGAGATTTATAATAAAACGATATTGCAAAATCTTTTTCTGCTTTAGTCCATTTTGAATATTTTCTTTTAAATTGCATTTGAACAAATGTTTTTGCGACAAAGCTCACAAGAACTGAAAAAAACAAGGTTTCGAGTGTTTTTTTGACAGCCATTTTTTTTAAACATCGTCTTTGTTTTTGTTTTATTTTGTAAAAGTTATTTTTTAATTTTTTTATTGTTTTGGCCTGAGTTACAATTTTGGCTTTCATACCAGCCTTTCTAGGCGTAACGAGCTGCTCCGGAAAATTGACACATTTTTCGACAAAATCAAGTTTTTTTTCTAGCTTCATCTTTTTCTTAGGAGGTGTTTTTAAAGACAAATTATGTGTCGCTGAAGCATCTTTGGGGTAACTTGGAACATACCAATTATTGGGATCTGTTTCGTCCTTATCAGATACAGGAGGGATAGACTGGCAGCTTCTGGAATACGTTTTTTCAGGAACTAAGACTGGAATGTGACTTTCCTTGTAGTAGATCGGTACTGCTTCTTTTTTCAGGAAATGCTTTTTCTCCGTTTTAAAGTCGGAGTCAAGAAAGTGATCACTGCAAACTCTTTTCTCATAAAGTTGTTCAGTTGAAAGGTTAATTAATGTAGAGTTTCCTGTAAAGAAATAAAAGTTATGCGCATCCCTCTAGGCGCAATAATTTAAAAAATATATATATTTTTTCTTCGGACAAATTCTTAAATAGCTACTCATACCTGGTGTTCCTGGGAAGTAGCTCACCCCTATACCTCTTTTGTTTTTTTAAGACAAACAAATTATATTAAATTTATTATGTTAATATAATAGGTACCAAGATATCCATCACTTCTCGTTTAGCCGAAAGCTCGGCCGGAAGTCACGCAAGTTTTTTAATATCAAATTTGACTAACTCGGTATATTTGTCCTAAACTAGTTGTGGAAACCACCATTGGAAACTCAAAGAATCAAAAATAATTATGTGCCTCACCTTTATAAGCACACAACTGAAGTGAAACTTCTGAAAGAGATATAAGTAATTGAGTTTTATTTTTCTTAAGCTTTTTATTCTCAACTTTTCTCCCCGGTTTCGACACTTTATTATTTTTTTTTCCAACTTTTCTTTCACCAAAAACCGCGTTTCTCTAACATTTTTTTTTTATTTTTTTTTCTTTATTTCGATATATAATAATCTTATTAACTTTCCGAACAATTTTTTTATTAATATTTTTTTCTTATTTGGTTTTATAATACCTTTATTAATTTTTCGAACACTTTTGTTTTTTTTTTGTTATTTTTATTTTTTTATTTCGTTATATAATACTTTTATTAACTTTCCGAGCATTTTTTTTACGTTTTTTTTTCATTTTTTTCTCATTTTTTCAAAAATTTTTGTTTTTGTTTCTCATATGATGCATTTTTTCTTCACATTTTTGCCGTCCCCGACCTCGTAGCTGAACTCTTTCACCTTTTTTTCGCCAAAATCTTCGTTTCTCTAACTTTTTTTTTATTTTTTTTCTTATTTCGATTTATAATAATTTTATTAACTTTCCGAACAATTTTTTAAGTTTTTTTCCAATTTTTTCCCATTTTTCGAAAAATTTTGGGTACCCGGGAAGGTAGGGGGTATGATCCCAACCCCCCCCCCCCCCCCCTCCCCTTCGTTTGTCAGATTTTTATTCTGA
>MU182481.1:164859-227368 GCA_016904865.1 Pissodes strobi | reverse complement strand
CCAAATAAAGTTTGAAACGGTGCCACCCATGGGCGTAGCGAGGGGGAGGCAGGGGAGGGCCATGACCCCCCCCCCCTGGAAGTTGCCACTTATTGGAATTTGAGAAAAAAAAACGTTAATGTTTATGATGTTTTGTGTTTATTAGTATTTCCCCCCCACCCCCTAGAAAAATGTCTGGCTACGCCCGTGGTGTCACCTAAGGCGACCGAATGCAATAATTTTTGTGTAAACACTAACCTGAAAACCAAAATCTCAATGCAGGCAAGTTTAATTGTTTCTGCAACTTTGAAACGCGATTATTCGGACACCTCTGGACAAAAAGCAAGAAAGATATTAAGGGTGGGAAGTTTTCAAATTGACACCCCGTATATAAACTTTGATTTTAAGTTAAAGGCGATATTAAATTTGCATTTTCTGTTTTCCAAAGATTAAACTTAAAGTTGAGGCTTAAAGTATACTTGAAAAAGTGGCCATTAAGGCCTGAAATATCTATCCCTTGGCACCGATCATTAAAAATAGACCAAGAATCAACGATTCTTGACAATAGACTAGAAGGTTCACTATAAGCCCCGCCCCCAGCATTTCCCTCCTTGCCCCGTCGCGGAACCAGATGAAATGGTGGTTAACCTCTCAGGCTTCGTGCCACGTTTCCCCCCGCCTGGTCTAAAGTCTGGCGTCTCGCCTTTGTAAGCGCTATACATCAAAAGTGCCAACTGAGAGTGGACCTTCTAGTCTCTTGTTAATGCTCGGTGCCCTTGGTAACTTTGCCAAGAAGGTATCTGCTACAGCAACACAACAAATGCTTCAGCAATGGTATCTATGGTAATTATGACCCTGGTAAAGTTAAAGTTGTCACTTTGGCATTTGAAAATTGCAATTCTTATTTTCTTTTGTTTTGATAACACATATCACCTAAGTGTCTGATAATTCGTTCATCGATTTCATCTTTTTGTTTATTTGACGGCCTCAGCTGAAGACTATTCGACCAACGGGTCTTATTCTGGTTTAAATTGGTTATCCATTAGATTATATCGTTTATAAAACAAACATGTGTTCGCTATAGTAAGAAAGATTCTTTACTTTTAGGACGTGGAGTGTGCCACAGTGCCTAAAAAATGTACAAGCAGCGAAACGGACGCGGGGATATACATGTTGTCCCCTGACATCTGCAACTGTTGCGAATATTGCCTTGTGAACTTAGGTAAACTACATGATTTGGCTTGTTTCGTATTTTTAGGCAGTGGTGCTCAAGTATAATTAGACATTTTGTTTCGATTTAATCTCTGTAAAGTCCATAAAATGTTATTTTAAAGACGGCTCAACACATTTTATACCACAAATAAAACAGTTTAAATTAATATTAAATATATGTAAACTAACCAGCACCCAATAGAAAATTGGAAAATGCCAAAATACCTGCCTGGACATGGACAATGCAAAATTCAAAATTGACACATGAATTTATATATTGAGAAATACGATTTTTCATGCCCGATTCACGGTAAATAATTTATGAGGATTTTTAGCTGAAGGGGAAGCATGCAGTGTAGGAGATCCATCCAATGCAAAACACACCTCATTATGCGGCCCCGGTTTGGCATGTGTTGTCTCAAAAGAGGGGGAGACAGATGGAACGTGTGAAAAAAGTGAGTACCTACAGCACTTTATCTTATACTTATGTTCTTCTACATAGAAAAATATTACAGGTCTTCTATCACCAAATATATACAGTGCTACAGTACTACAGTGCAGTATTTCCGGGTATCGGCTAAATCTAAGCCTTCATGTACATTTACGAGATGGCGGCACTGTCGACGTATTGGAGCAATCCTGCGTATAGGCAGGTTAAACAACTTAATGCGCGATTTGAATTTATGCTATATTGACTTTATGAATTATGAATTATATTAATTTAGTGGGTAGAACGGGGTAGATTAGCACCTTCACCAAATGTGCTAAATGAATTATTGATATTGCGTGATATGAGTTTTTCAAATTATAATTAAATTGTTATTGACGTAGACCGGCACGCCTCCACCAATCCACCAAATATGTCACGGTATGAATCAATGACGTCGTGTACTGCGAGAAGACCCAATGAATTTACACTGTACCCGATTACTAAAACACGCATGTCTTGTGGTGTTGTATTTTAGTGTATTTAGATAATCATTTAAGTGATCTTAGGTTATCTTAATTTCACTCAGCACTTTAAGACCTTTCAACTATTTAACATGACTTAGATCTGCCGCAGATTTGAGTTGAGCAGTTTAGACGGGTATCCCCCAAGAAACTGCGCTCCTATGAGCTGCAACTCTTGACTTGGATTTGAGGATTAGGATATCGGTAGAACAACTAAAGCCTACATTCCAATGAACTGCGGGAATAGTTGGGATACAAAAGCCTATAGGACTGACCATATCTTTATTCTTTCTGAATGATTTGCAGCTTTGCTGATAAAAAAATTAGCTCTACTTTCTAAAATTATTTTTTACTGTTCAGTGTCCACCGCTTGCGCCTTAGAACAACAAAGCTACGACAGTAGAAGGCAAGACGGTTTTTTGGGAACCATGGAAACCAGAGCAACTTGTGACGATGACGGATTGTATGGTACTTACAAATGTATCCCTGGACAAACGTAAGTTATAGTCGCAATAGAAGAGAGGTACTATAATAACGATTATTTTTAAATTAGCAATAGCAAGTCACTAAATTTAACTATGTATGTTTTTAACATGCTGAAATCCTTTATAGCTTAATACAGCCTATTGAGTTATTTTTGTTACAGATGCTACTGCCTACACTCAAACGGAACACGTATTTTTGGAGAGGCCAGTTACAACACTATTGCTGATTATTTGACATGTGGTAAGATATACTAAAAAAGCAGTAGATGATAGTCAATTTATCAAAGCCGTCGCTGGCATTGGTTATGGGATATAGGAACATGACTAGAATTACACTACTCATCATTTTGATCTTCCACAATTATTCATTTGCAGCCTGTTCTAGAGCCTATTACGACGCGGTCGAAATTTTGGGACGCGACCTACACCCGCACGAACATTTCCGATGCGCGGCGGATGGCAGCTACGACCGTTTGCAGTGCATCAACGAGAAATGCTTATGCGTCGACTCAGTAGATGGTGCGCCCACTTACCCTAACGATGATTTGGTTGATTTGGTGGATATTGACAATGATAACACAACTTTGTCCTGTTGTAAGTCACCAATTACTGCTACCAAAGAACATAAAAAATTAGATTAGTTTCTTCAAAATACATAACTGCAAATATAAACGAATGCATATTTCTCTAACGTTTAATAAATGTAGATAATGCCACTAAAATGGGTCAGTACTACAAGGCATGCGAAGAGGAATACATGACAGTACATAAGGAAGTTGAAGAGAAGAAAAACGGATCAGGATATAGCTTGATTCTTGGGTACACTTACCCAAAATGCGACTTAGATGGAACGTATTCTGCTGTGCAAGAAAACAAAACTCAGTAAGTTAAATATTTGGTCTGCATTCCTAATGCATATGATCGGTTACCCATTTTGATATAATAAACAAAATTAAGGCCACTTAATACGCTCTCGTTGTCCCAGCAAGAGTGTGTTTACTGACCTTAGAGAATAATGGAAATAATGATATTCTGCAGGATTTTTAGCTACATTTCAAAATTACTGATATTTACAAAAGGCGTTAATAAGACATTTCATTTGTTCATGAAGTTCCCAGCGCGCCAGAATAATAAACTAGAGAAGGATGGTTACATCAACCGGATTTTTTTCACTGACAGCTGCTCTGTCGTGACGTAACCACGCGACGAAATTGGCGCCTTAGCATACATATGGCAAATACGCACGGGCAAGACTATTTATTTATGTTTGGAGTTAATAAAAATTTGTTTAAAAAAAAAACTTGGAAAACAAGTGAAAAGAGAAATCCAATCAGCAAACTACAGATTTTCAACCATCATTGGATGCCCTCAAACAGGCCATCAAAAACCTGGAAAATAAAGTCATAGCTAAACCAATTGGGAGCAATTCGAACCTTGAACCAACACTGTATATACTGCAAGAACGAGAAATAAGGGAACAAAATGTGCTCCTCTTTGGTGTGTTGGAAGTTTCAGAATACTCTACCAGGGAGGATAGAATAGAGAAGGATAAAAATAAGGTTCATCAAATCTTAAAGGAGGTAAATTCAAATATAAATAATCTAAAGGTAATGAGAATAGGAAAATATGAAGAACACAAAGTGAGACACGTTAAAATAATATTTTCAAATAAAGAAGAAGCATTAAATATATTAAAACAAAAGAGCAAACTGTCAGCATTGACAAACACAACTTATATTAAAGGGGATCAAACTGAAGCTCAAAGAAAGTATATGAAAGAGTTGATATAAGAACTGGAAACACGAACAAATCAAGGAGAACAGCATCTGAAAATAAAATATGTTCGTGGAACGCCTAGGATTGTTTCTATTAAACCAACTTCAAAAAACTAAATATTTCACCCACTACAGTTGAAGTAACCTATTGGTATTCTTGAAGTAACCTATTGGTATTCAAACCTGTGTTCTATAAAAAATTAAATTGATGAATGGAAAGCAAATATACAAAGTAACCCCACTTTATCTGCATAACTGAAACATGGCTCAATGAAAAAATTCCTGACCGTTTAATCAATTCGCCTGGATATCGTATATTCCGTAAAGATAGAAAAGCCAAGGAAGGAGGAGGTGTACTGATATACATCAAAGAAATAGAAAACAATATCCAAATTCACTCATCAACTCATCATCATCATAAATATGATATTCCTGCTCCTGTGGAGTCTTTGTGGGTGAATGTTAACATAGGTGGTGCAAAAATACTTCTTGGTTGCATATATAGAACTGATTATGTCAAAGCAGAAATAATCTCAGAATTGGTCAAAATAATTAAAACTGCCTTTTCTAATAAAAATAAAACCATAATTTTTGGTGACTTTAACTATCGAGAGATAAACTGGGATAGTCTTCAAACAGCTAAACAGGACGCACAAGCAGAAGAGTTCGTAGATGGGTTTAAAGAAACAAATGCCTACCAAATTGTAAATTTTAACTCAGCAGTCTCTACTTGATCTCCTACTTGTAAGTGAAAAATCTTAATATATGACTTAAAAAGTTCTTCTCCAATTGGACACAGCGACCATGTAGTAATTACTGGTACATCTCAAATAAAGGCAAAAGGCAAGGAGACATTTAAAAATAAAACACGAAACTTTTGGAAGGCAGATTATAATGCCATCAACAACTACATGAGCGAGCAAAACTTCGATGATACAAATACCAACCTAACAAAATATGAATTGTATTAGAAAATCATCAAGAAAACCATCGACACCTTTATCCCACTCCAATCCATAAGGAAAAATCAGCAGAAACCATGAATAACTGCAACCATCTTCAAAAAAAAACGCAGACTTTGGGATATGTATAGACATAACACTACAGACGAGAACTATCAGGCATATAGATTCCAGAACAACAAACTAAAAAACACAATTTCTAATGCAAGAATATGTCACGAACAAAACATAGTTCAATCAAAATCAAACAAAAAAATCTATAAGTATGTAAGCAAAAGTCTAAATTCCAAAGTTACAAAAATTACCCTAAAGGATAATAATTTGGACACTGCCGAAATGTTTGCAGACCAATTTAAGAACATGTACACCAAAGAAAACAATCAGATTCCTATTCTTCCCAACAGCTACAGGAACATAAGCTCACTGCATACTATAAACTTCACTCCAGAGAAAGTCAAAGAAGCAATATCAGACCTTAAAACCGACTCAAGTCCTGGACCTGATGAAATTCTATCCATATTTTTAAACAAGTGTGCAGAGAGTCTAAAAACACCTCTAAGTCTTGCAATGAATGAATCAATTACCCTTGGAACTATACCAACCAGTTGGAATTATTACACCGATCTATAAAAAGGGGGACAGATTTAAACCTGAAAACTACAGGCCAGTAAGCTTAACAAGTACAGTCAGTCAGCTGATGGAAAAAATTATAGTGAAGGAACTGGCAGAGTTTTCAATTATAAATGAAATCTTGCCGGACAACCAGGATGGCTTCCAGAAAAAGAAATCAACAATAACTAATATGCTTCGATGTTTGAATGATTGGACTGCAAACTATGATAAAAATATACCAACAGATGTAGTCTACCTAGTCTACGAGAAAGCCTTTGACAAGGTATCTTTTAAAAGGCTCCTGTACAAATTGGAGCACTTTGGAATAAGGGGTTGTCTGCACAAATGGATAGGCAACTTTATACGAGGCAGGACCTTTACGGTGAGAGTAAATGGAGAATGCTCTTCCTTTCGGGACGTGATTAATGGAGTACCACAGGGATCTGTGCTGGGACCGCTCTTATTCTTGTTGTATGTTAGTGACCTGGCTAAAGAAATTAAGACCAATATATCATTCTTGCAGATGACACCAAGTTATATTGCGATGCATCGAACCCATATTCTGACATGAAAGACGATCTAGCAACAATTGAGACATGGACCAAAAATTGGCAGATGAAGCTAAATGCTGACAAATGTGTAGTGTTATCCATAAGTCCAGAAGATCTAGGAAACCAATATATTCTGGATGGTTGTGTGTTGCAACATGTCCAGTCATATAAGGATCTAGGCATTATAATATCAAATGACCTGAAACACATTGCTTCTATTGTGA
Organism: Pissodes strobi; assembly: GCA_016904865.1. Taxonomy (NCBI): domain Eukaryota; kingdom Metazoa; phylum Arthropoda; class Insecta; order Coleoptera; family Curculionidae; genus Pissodes; species Pissodes strobi. The sequence continues at coordinate 220,617 of MU182481.1, read as the reverse complement.
AAAAGGCCAATTCTTTCGCGTATTTGGCTAGAGTCGCATTCAATAATACTAGTCCACAAATGATTCTTCAGCTGTATAAGACATACATAAGACCAAAGATTGAGTATGCACACACAGTTTGGAATTCATATTTTGTCAAAGACATAAACTTGTTGGGAGGGGTACAAAGAAGATTTACTAAGATTCCAAAGGAATTCCACAACACCGGATATGAAGCCAGGATGAAGCAATTAGGGTTAACATCATTGGAAGAGAGAAGAACGAGAGGAGACCTAATTGAAACATTCAAAATATTGAATAACCACTACAACGGGAACATCCACAAAATTTTCTCCTTAAACCATCTTCAGAATCTTCGAGGTCACTCGAAAAAACTTAATAAACAAAGGGCAAACAAACTACCAAAAAAAATTTCTTAAGTAACAGGATAGTGTATAAGTGGAACTCCCTGACTGAAGAAATAGTGAGTGCACCGAACATCAACACTTTTAAAAACCGTCTTGACTCAAAAATGGAAGACATTGGTGGTGTGTTGGTACATTATGCATCATAGAAAAATGCAATTCGACAAACTTTAACTGAATTTTGACAATTGTTTTATTGTAAACAGACTCATCGGTTTTACCGCTTTCTGTTTTATTTATAAATAAATAAATAAATAAATAAATAAATAAATAAAAAGTTGTTCCTGTCTTATTTAATAAAAAAAAATCAATAAAAACACTACACTGAAAAATTCTCTGCAAAACAGGCACTAGGTATCTGCTTTAATCCTCAATTTATGGGATTTTCTTTGGGACGAAACGAAAAATATATCAAGTTTCTCAATGTTCAAAGCACCAAAACACTAACCCAAACTATCAATGGTTTTAAAAACATCCGAAAATATCAATAAAAAAGCTAAAAACACAAAGAAAACATAGAAGATGCAATGACAGCAATGGCGAAACGAAGGCCATTCGTCGCGCAGCAACGTCACAGCGACGACGATATGAACATAGGCTCTTACGGGAAGTAACCATCCTTCTCTAGTTTATGATTCTTGTCCAGTGCGTATTATTTATTGCCTTGAGACCTTGAGGTACTTGATATGATATTTGTCCTAAAACGAATACAAACTTAACAATATATACATATTTACAAATAAATACCTATATATTATCGACTAAGATGGTACCTAACAAGCGTCCACTTAAACCTAGGATAACTAAATAAATGACATGATATTTTAATTCTAAATGATTATTTTAACATTGAACTTTTAATGTTCTTCTGCTTCATGCAGTCCTTCCTGGTGGGGAGGGGTCCTCCTAGGGTCCTAGTCCTTGTCTTGTTTCTTTAGAGCATCACCTCGTGGATCATCTTGTGGACATTCCTGAATGACATTTTCTCTATGATCATCCTTCCTAGGTTCCTGGTTGTTTCCTACGTCCTCATCGTGTACCTGAAGAATTTTGTCGCTGTCTCCTGTATTCTCTGTTCTAGTGGTCTTGTCCCCGTTTCTCTGTACAGCTGTCTCGTGGTCTTGATATCCTCCCATCTGTAATTTATGATCGTCCTTAGCAGCCCGAAACCGGCGCGGCGTACATGGCTATTGGTCTGACGTAGGTGTGTTGTAGAGTCTGATCTTGATGTCCATGTCCAGTCTTGATTGCCTCATGATTGTATAGTGCGTTCGCTGCTAATCCTGCTCTTTTCCTGGTGAACTGCAAGTGGTCATTGAACGTCATCTTCGCGTCCAACATGACTCCTACGTACTTGACGGTGTCCTTGTCCATGTCCCGTTGATCATGATATGTGTCCTTTCTCTCCTCCGTTTTTGGTTGAAGTTGATCAGTTGGGTCTTGTCCTCGTTGACCTTCAGCTTCCCCTTCTTCAAGTATTCCGTTATATGCCTGATATGTTGTTCTATTCTCTGCGTGGCCGCTATCTCCTGGGTTGATGATGTATAGACTGCTACGTCATCCGCGAAGAGTGCTATTTGGATGTTCTGCTTCCTTGGTACGTCATTGATGTATATATTGAACAGCGTCGGCGACATCACGCTTCCTTACCTTATTGTCCGTGTCTGATTCTGTCCCGTTGACCAGCGTTGTTGTCGTCCTATCCTTTAGGAAGCTCATGATGATTCTCGTAATGGCCGCTGTTATCCTTCCTTCATGCATCTTGGTTGCCATGGCCTCTCGCCATACGGTGTCATAAGCTTTCTCCAGATCCAAAAGTGCAGCTGTCGTGTTCTTCCTGGTGTTGTTGGCTGTCATTGCATGGTCCACTATCCTCGCAAGCTGCATGGCTGTTCTGTTGCTTTTCCTCGTTGAAACTGCTCTGGTATGATGGTTCCTAGTGTTTGGAGCTCCGCGTAGATCCTTTTGTTGAGCACCCTTTCGAAGACCTTTCCAAAGGTGGGTAGCAAGGAGATGGCTCGGTACGATGAGGTTTGACTCCTGTCCTTTCCTGGATTGGCGATGACGATGATCCTCGCAATTTTGCATGCCCTCGGGAAGTAGTGCAGTCTGATCGAGGCATTCACGATGTATGTTAGCTGGACAAGAACTTTATTTGGTAGGAACTTGGCTTCCTTCATGACTATTCCGTCCGGTCCTGGCGCTTTGTAAAGTCTGGCCCTGCTTATGATCCTCCTTAACTCTCTGGGGCGTAGTTATTCTTCTATATCTGGCTCCTGATATTGCCGAAGTATTCCATGAATGCCTCCGCCTTTTCTGTCCTATCCGTGATGATGTCTTCAACGTCGTCTCTCGTCACTTTGATCGGCGGGACTGTCCAGGGGCTGTTCCTGTTCTTCATTTTCTTAAAGTGCTTCCAGATGTTGGTTCTCTCGGCTTGCGGCTGTGATTCTGTTGTTCCAGGCATCGTTGTTATTTGAATCCAGCATGGCTCGGGTAAGTTCGCACTCTTCTAAGTAAGCTGCTCTTTCATTAGGGTCACGTGTATTCTGATATGTCCTGCGTAGTTGATTCCATCTCGCGATCTGTGCCTTAATATGTAGGGGCGGCTTGTCCTGTTTGAGGTCAGGGTTCCTAGGGACGTTGTGTTCCTTTGCTGCGCTTATTATCCTGGTCATGACGTCTATGGCATCATTTATCTTTTCAGGAGTATTAAAGTTCGCGAGCTATCCGTAATTCCGCGTTGACTTCTCTCCAGAAATTTGTCCAGTCGGCGATCCTGTAGTTGTACGTGACCCTAGAGACTTTGAGGGTTGGCTGTTGCATCGTCTTGAACATTACTGGCAGATCATCAGACTGCAGTTCCGACATTGTGGTTGCTGTAGCGTGGCGTCGCTTGTGTGGTATTGTGCAATTCTTGTCCTTCTGTCCGGAATTATGAGGTGGGCGTCGTTCCTGTCGATCCAGTTCCTGAGTCGCGTTCCGGTCCTGTTGTTTCACGAGGTGTGCTTGGGGTTTAGGTCTCCTATGAGCAGGGCCTTGGGCTGATTGAGCAGTCTTTCTAGTTCATCTTCGTCGAAAACAGCGTGTACAGTCTTGCGTGACAACGTACGGTACTTATGATTTATTATTTTGTCGATTTCTATTTTGATTTAGTTCGATCGATTGCCTTTGCAACATCACAAAACGCCATTTCCTTACTAGTTGTTTTGTCGTTTAGCAGAACGTTGTTTGTTCTAGACATTTAGACAACAATTATTTTAAGATCTTTTTTGATTATATTAATATTATTATTTGTAGTAAATACTGCGTCGATAAGGATGGAACAATTTTAACAAAAGCTTTGGACAAAACAAATAGCACATTATCAACTTTGATAGCAAATATGGATTGTAGTAAGTATAGTCCTATTTAATTTGGTTGAAACTGTTTCTCTATAAGTACTATCTATCAGTTTCCTGAATCCGGATTACCTATTGAAGCTCAATTACCTGGTGGGATACAATGGAAACATTAATATTTTTGTAGTTGTATTATCCTGGTCAAAATGCAAAATGAGCTCAAATTAATTCATGCTTTTACAGACTGTGCCAGAGCAAATCTCTTAATGACTACGACAGAGAAGCCAGCGTGTTTAGATAACGGCAACTACAGCCCTGTACAGTGCAGGCGTGGAATCTGTAGATGTGTTGATTCGGATGGGAACCAAAAATGTTCCGATGCCGCAAAGGAGTGTGACGAAGTTGATGAGAGTAAATCGACAACATTGAACTGCACTTAACTAACGTAATTTATAATTATAATTTATATTGAACCGTATTTTAATAAAAAATTACACTTCCTAAATGTTTTTATTCAATGGTCATATAGGTAATGAATGGGGGAGTCATTAGAACAGCTCTCTCATGGGAAGAGAAGGAGTATTGTCACATAAATATCGATAAGTTTACATCCCTATTACACCTTTTCCCACGTTAGAACAATGACTCGAGAATACACGCCACGGGCACGAATTCTCGAGTCGTTGCAACAGATTTCGCGTGGGAGAAGGCATAATAGGGATGTATTGTATTCGTCAAATATGCCATGGTTTCCATCACATAAAAATCGATGTTTGGCTTTTTGTCTTGACAAATATTGCGTTTGATATAGGTTTGTTCTAGCAGCGACTTCAAACGGTTTCAAACCGTCCGGAGTTTGCGCATAACGATATAAGCGACGCTTATATCGTTATGCGCACACTCCGGACGGTTTGAAACCGTTTGAAATTACTGCTAGAACAAACCTATTATTTCCCGCAATTTTGAAGTTTACAATACAACGAAAATAAAGGGTTTTTCGTTATTTTTTTCAGGTTACTTGCTACGTATTTTTTTTCCTATCTTCTAATGAGTAATTAATTATTTAATAATAATTAATTCTTACTCCAGAAATTAATGTATACTACGTAGGATTTGCGATCGCATGCTCCGCAGTGACGTCATCGCCTAACCGAGACTGTGCGCAATATCATACCGGTTTATTGAATGGTCGTCTTCATCATCGATGGTTTTCGATATCAGTCGATAGTGGTGCTATCGATACTTCTTCACCATTCCCTTGTACAAACTTATTTATCATTGCCTAAATAGTTTATACTTGACTTATTATATTATTGTTTGTACTATTTATAATCGTTTTAGCAACATCCTGTTTTTGGTAATGAAGATAATAAACGAGATAGTAACAAGGGGGAATGTGCAATATCTACTTGAAAGTGGAGTTTTGCTTATTGCGTATATTTATAGTCTATTGTTTGATTTAAATAATAATAGCGACTGACTTTGACCTAAGTAACTCATTTTCTCAGACGTATTTATTCTACCTCGCAACTGGCTAATTTCAAATAATGTATTTGGAATATGTTCCGTATATGTATGTGAAAGATGGTAATGTGGTAATTTTTGTCACTAAAATTACCAACGATAAACATCAGTTGAAGCGGTAACCACTTCAATTTAGACGGGAAATTTAAAATATGCGACTTTCTTAATTTATAATAATGATAACCCATCTTTTCCAAAATATCTGATATTTTAAGAAGAATAAAAACGAAAATAATTGGAAACATGCGGTTATGTCAGTTCAAACCAATTCCGCGTCTCAAGAATATCCATTCATAGTATACCCTCATTTACAAACGCACAGAGCCAATCAGCATCGCTGAAGACGTGGCCTAATTTGAAATGCTAGTTTACTCATGTCTTTACGGTGCAATTTGCCAGAATTTATACATTCCGTACATCTATTTGGCACCTAAGGGACTTTTATTGGTCAAACCATTCAACTTTTATCCAAACAAAGCGCGGTTGCAAAAATCGTGTATGCAATGTAATTCGGTGCCAAATTCAGGTACGGAATGTAATAACAGTTTCTGAAGCAGCATGTTTTTGCGGTTAAGTCAATTGCTTTCAGCAAGCATGGTGGCGCAGTGGTTAGATGCTGTGCTTGTGATACGATGCTCCGGGTTCAATTCCCGTCAGAAGCAAGACTTTTTTGTATTTGTTTTAAGGTTATATTTGTTACTTATTTTTTAATGTGGATTAGTTTTGTTTGGTTACACCCTGAAGCGAGCGAAGCGAGCGAAGGGCCATGCGTGAAGTTAACAGTACTCTTGCCCTCCAATTATTGCCGATACTCGACCAAGACAAACCGCTGTTTGAAGACGTTTGTCTTTAGAACACGCCTCCCATTCTTTCCGAACTCCAACCATACCCTTTGAAGCCTACGGAAAAAACTTACACTGCAGAAGTATTTGCTACATTCCGTACCTGAATTTGGCACCGAATTACATTCCGTACACGATTTTCGCACCCGCGTTGCTTGGATAGAAGTTCACATTTTGAATGGTTTGACCAATAAAAACCCCTAGGTGTCAAATGTATGTACGAAATGTATTAATGCCATCCGGGCTTAGTCAGATCTGGGGCGACTCTCCCAGATGGATTACACCCTTGTTGAACGATGATACTATTCGGTGATGCCAGTGACCTCATCTGACTCTAACCCATGTCACTGCCACCGACATTTACAAAAACGAAAGCTTTTTCAAAGGCAGAAAGAGTAACTTCTGCGAGGATGTTCACTCGGCAAAAGTACCTATAATCGTTTACTGTCAGATAAAGGGCTTCTTGCGTCTTTGCCACCAGGCTACGCTTCCACGCGCAAATAAATATTTCCCTCTAACTTGGAATCACCCTTCCCCAAATTACTTACCCCTCACAACCACTAGCACTACCGGATTCTAAGCGAAAAGCTTCCACTATCCGTGCCGAATTATTTAATTCGTTTCCAACGTGTTCATTTCTCCGAAGGAAGTGCAGGGAATCGCAACACAAGACGTTGCAGGGCCCGGGTCACAAGACTTCAGTTGTTTCACATTTAATGTTCACTTCGCGCATGGCACTCGTGTCTACCTACAACATATTTTCGACCTTCGGACCTGCGCATTTGGCAGCAGCCCGGTGTTGTTTAAATATTTCATTTCACGCATGGCCCTCCGCTCGCTTGGGCAGCGCAACCAAACAAAACTAATGAAGGACTTCCGCTCCGTCTTCGGTCGAGTGTGCACGCGTTCCGTAGCGGCTCTTTTGTTACTATTTTAGGTGAACACGTGGCTATGGTTCAGTGACCGTGGTCCCTCCCCGAGGAAGAATCGGGAGTGCTAGCCAGAAGGAATACTCATTCACGCCGGTACCCAGGCCGGGAGGGACCGGATGTCCCTGTGGGATCATTTCTGTCCGTGCCTGCAAAGATCAGCCTTGAGCCTTGAGCCACCATTTTGTATTTGTTAATTAAATGTTGTAAAATCGGGAGTCATCAGGGGCATAGGCCCGCTATACTGGAGGTTCCCACCATTCGGTCTGGCGAAATACCTAGTGTAAAGGCCAAGAAACAAACCAAAAAAAAACTAACCCAAGGCAATGATCAAAATCAAGAAAAAATAAGAAGACAACTTTGAAAATTATATGAATTAGCACTTACGCATGCGTGAAGGCTGAAAATTGTTGTAGGTAGACAATTATGCTCGCTCCGTGGCGCAACCAAACAAAACTAACCCAAATTAAAAAAAGCAACTCAAACTCAAACTCAAACTCGAAATAGCTTTGAAAAAAATGTAAACACATCGACGGGAATCGACCCTGGGTCACCGTATCACAAACACAGCATCCAACACTGAGCCACGAAGCCCACTGAAAGGAATCCTCTGGACTATAACGACATCTATTTGTCAGAAATGTGCATGTAAACAGTGTGATGCGCGCGCAGCCCCGGACCCGTCAGGCGGTAGAACTCGTTATGATCCTTAAGAATAATATATATGCACTTGGGGAAAGATTAAATAACAAATTTACAAATAAATACCTAATCTAAATACATTTCAGTCTATTTCGCTTTGCCTCTACTATAGGCACACATTACCTAGAACAGATGCGAATCCCCTAATGTTTTTCCTATACTGTGTTTTCGTGACCTTGGCCGATTGCTGCTTCCCGTTCGAGCCCCGAGCGGTCGGATTGAAAAAGTTTGTTGCACCAACTACATAGTTTAACCGGCCGGCCGTAAAATATGATGAAGATGTTTTGCCTCATCGGTTTTGATTTGTATAAAACAATTCTATTAAAGCATGTGAATAACGTTTATGTCGAAATTTAAATGTTTCAAAAACATATGATCATTTAGATAAATGACTACTGCGTCAATCACTTTTTCTAGTTATTTGTTCAAAATAACAGTGAGACTATTTCTTTCACCTTTTACATTGAAGGTTGTGAAAACGAAAGTCACTTTCAGCCATATAATGTCTTTATTCGACAAAAAAATTAAAGATGGGATAAAATATTAATTTTCCTATGGGTTTCTACATTTTACAACTTTTAAGATCTCTGTTTGCATATTTTATGGTGTAAAATAGGCTTAACCTAATAAATAATTTAATTACATAAATAAAGGGAAGCCCGAACATGGATGTTTGAAGGGTATAGACTTCATATTTTGAAAATAACTTTTGGCAACGTTTATCTCTACAGATATTTTGTCAAGCTCACTTACAAATATTTTTCTAGTTTAGAAACAAAATAGATGAAGCCTTCGTTGGGTGACTTTAATTTTCTAAAATAATTGTTTTCAGAGTCGTATGCCAAGTCAAAGGTGGCATTCATGAATTTCTATATCCTTTTTCAAGATCAAGAGATAACCACACACATAGATGAATGTATTTTTAAGTGCTATATTTTCACGTCGATAATCATAATCTGGCAGATTGACAGCTGCTTCTAAATTTGGAGTATTTTCGTAGCTTTCATCTAAAATCGGATTGGTATCTCGTTGTTGGGATATGAAAACGTCTAAATTGTCCTCACAATTCATATGATGTGAATGCAAAAAGTTTTGACAAAATAGTTTCCTATATGCTCTTTCAAACTGAATCGGAGTAGGGTTTACACAATTACCACTTTGTTGTCGAATACTCCCAAAATAGTTCTCTAAACAGTCTTGAAAATTACTAAAGTAAATAAACGAACAAAACCAGGAAGAAAATTATGTAATATCTATTATCTAGAGCGCTTAGCAACGCAGAAACATATAGCCACGAACACATTAAAACGAACACATTAAAGTGGCCGCGGCATGCCGATTTAGCTTGAGTACAAATAGAGCCTCTGACTATATAAGTAGGCGCCAGCCTCCTTAGAAACCAGGAAAACTTCGACCCCCGCGTAATCGGGAGCTTTCGCATCTGCTCTAAGTAATCTGTGCTATAGGTATAAATACTATACGAAATACCTAAGTAGGTAATGAAAAAATACCTACATACACCTAAACATATAAATCGTGCTTTATAGTATTCCTAACGATTACTTAACAATCTTCAAAAATGTTTATTATAACATTTAGACTTTTAGACATAGATAAATATTAAGGGGGAACATTTAGAATTTCATTTAAATAATGCCTAGCCATTATTGGTTATAATCCCACAATAAAGGCAACGATTTCGGAGGTTAAGAGAATACTAAAACCGGTATGGTTTTGTCATTGTTTCTCTTATAGGTAGAAAATAATTATCAGCTTGTTATGAACTCTGTAGGTTCGTACCAATACAAATGTCTTCTATCCTCGAACCTCGTTCACTACTTGCAGTCTCCACGTGAGAAATCAAGCAGGGAATTGCTCAACGGATTATTCAACTGTTTTTGTTTTTAGCACAGCCGCCTCGGCATAACACAGATAACGCGTGCCGCGACCTTGACTGATCCTTTCATAACAATCCTGGCAGACTGTAACAAATCTGCTAGAGAGATGGCTATACAAAGCCATCGCATCGCAGAGAGAGAGACAGGGATGGAGATTCGTTATAGTAATCTAGTTGGGGGTAGAAATATCAGAAAGGAGTAGTGGAGGTTGTTCAGGTGGCTGCTTGCGTTGATTGTAGCGCTGTCTTTGTTTTTTTGGTGGTAATTAGATAAGGACATGTTTGTTTTGCGTGCCGAGTGGCACCAAGCGAATTTTGTAAAAGTGTGTGTTTTTTTTGCCAGTAGACGAGCGTTATTTACCGCCATTATTAATTTAAAATGTCAAATCTCCCACCATCGCCCCATAACGTAGTTTATAAATTTGATTCCCGCGTTTTTTGTTTTTAATTCGATTTTGTGGGGGGTTGCGGATTTCTAGAATTTCGCAAGTGAATGTTAAAGGTTTCGATGTCGTGTTTTTGATTAATGATTTGGTGTTTTTAATTTTAATATTGGAAGGTAAGCATTGGACTTATTTTTAATGCTTTTAAATGAGTTTAAAATATAAATATAATGATATAATATCTAAGATCATTTATTTATTATGCATATTGGCACCTAGCGCACTTTAATTGGTCAGATTCGATCGATTCGAATTTAAAACCAATCAGTTCGAGCGCGAAATCTGTGCAGGGAATGTAAACGCGCAAACTGAATAAATGTATTTTGAAAGCTTTTTTCGATTTTGCGCATGCCTCGGGTTAATTTTTTTGTTGGCTTTGCATGCTGTTTTAATACTTGAAGACGCGTAACAAAATACTTCTATTCTGACAACCGGAATATATTCGGATGGAATTTTTTTAAATCCTCAGATGCTTTTGTGTAACAATATGTCCCCCATTTGTTTAACTTACAATAGTTCATGAATTTAGTCTATATATTTTACGTTTATTAACCGGATTATTTATTCAACTTTTGGAATACAAATTTTCCGAATTGAAACATTTCGCAGGGGTAGTGACCAGCGTTGCCAACTTAGCGAATTTTCCGCCAGATTACGAGGAATTCATTTTCATGTCTGAGGAAAATATTCAAAAAATCACAATAATAAAACGAAAATTAACCTACCCTGACATTTACATTTTGACGGTTATTGATGCTGAGGTAAATTTAAATAAATTAAATATAAAAAATCATATGCGATTTCCACGTTGAATATATTATGTGGATGTGGATGTTTTATATAAATTAAAATGTATTTCTTGTTGCGTTGTTTCTAATTTATGTTAGATTATTATTTTGTTCGAAACTTCAGTTTTATTTTATGTCCTTATGGTTTGTAGGTCTGATTTTTTATTAAGACACATTTATCTTTGCTCCTTAGTCGTGTGTATCTCTTGTTTTTTTTTAGGATTACTAAAAACACCAATATTAGGTAATATTTAGTTTATCGACATTGATGTCATTTCCTTTGTCCTAAGAAGATTCTTCAACTCATTTTGTTATTTTAAACTAACCCAGACAACGGCAAAAACATGATAAATTGTTTTTTTTTCTATTTTGGCTTCATCCACTGGTGGACATTTAATTTTTAAATATTAGTTTAAAATTGTTCAATCTGGCGTAATTGGCTTTGAGCATCGAATGGCGGGAACAAATTTTTGGAGTTGGCAACGTTGGTAGTGACGTAAATATGTACTGATGGATTGGGGCAAAATTGGGATATTGAAGGAAAATATGTCTACGTGCTTAAAAAAAATCACGCTGACCATAACCATAATATGATAAAAAACAGTTATGTGCCTCACCTTTATAAGCACACAACTAAAGTGAATCTTGAACTTTTTCTTCTTTATTTCCTTATATAATACTTTTATTAACTTCCAAACATTTTTTTCCCAGTTTTTTCAAAAATGTTTGTTTTTATTCATAAAGAATTTTTTTGCTTCCTATATTTGCCATCCCCTATACCTCGTAGCTGAACTCCTTCGCCTTTTTTTCGCCGAAAACCACGTTTCTCTAACTTTTTTTTATAGGTTCATTTTCTTGTTTCGTTTAATAATATTTTTATTAACTTTCCGAACAATTTTTTCTTCCTCTTTCTTATTAGTTTTTTTTTCTTATTTTACAATACTTTCATTAACTTTCCGAACAATCTATTGTTTTTTTTATTATTATTTTTTCTTATTTCATCTGAAAGAGGTATTAAGAATTGAGTTTGTATTTTTTTAAAAGCTTTTTTTCTCACCTTTTGCCCCCGGTTTCGACACTTTTTTTAATTTATTTTTATTATTATTTTCTTTTTTTACCTTTTTTTTCGCCGAAAACCGCGTTTCTCTAACTTTTGTTTCTTTATTTCCTTATATACTTAATACTTTTATTAACTTCCGAAAAATTTTGAACGTATTTTTCAGTTTTTCCCATTTTTTTAAATACGTTTGTTTTTTTATTCATAAAGCATTTTTTTTCTTACTATTTTGCCATCCCCGACCACGTAGCTCAACTCCTTCGCCTTTTTTCGCCGAAAACAGCGTTTTTCTAACTTTTTTTTATATAGTATTTTCTTATTTCGTTTTATAATACTTTTCTTAACTTTCCAAACAATTTTTTATTATTTTTTTTTATTAATATTTTTATAATAACTTTATTAACATTACAGACAATCTTTTGTTTTTTTATTATTTTTTTCATTTCGTCTGAAAGAGATATTAGGAATCGAGTTTTTATTTCTTTTAAGCTTTTTTTTTTCTCAACTTCTGCTCCCGGTTTCGATACAATTTTTATTTTTTTTTCTTTAACCCTTTTTCGCCGAAAACCGCGTTTCTCTAACTTTTGCTTATTTATTTCCTTATATAATACTTTTATTATCTTCCGAAAATTTTTTAACGTATTTTTCAATTTTTTCCCATTTTTTCAGATATGTTTGTTTTTTATTCATAAAGCATTTTTTTCTTGCTATTTTTGCCATCCCCGACCACGTAGCTGAACTCCTCCGCCTTTTTTCGCCGAAAACCGCGTTTCTCTAACTTTTTTTCATATAGTTTTTCTTATTTCATTTTATAATACGTTTATTAACTCTCCAAACAATTTTTTGTTTTCTTTTTTATTAATGTTTTTTCTGATTTTATAATACTTTTATTAACTGTCCAATCTTTTGTTTTTTTTAATTATTTTTTTTCTTATTTCGTCTGAAAGAGATATTAGGAATTGAGTTTTTATTATTTTTAAACTTTTTTTCTCAGCTTCTGCCTCCGGTTTCTACACTTTTTTATTTTTTTTCTCTACCCCTTTTTCGCCGAAAACCGCGTTTTTCTAACTTTTGATTCTTTTTTTCCTTATAAAATACTTTTATTATCTTCCGAACATTTTTTAACGTATTTATCAATTTTTTCCCAATTTTTTCAAATATGTTTGTTTTTTATTTATAAAGCATTTTTTTCTTGCTATTTTTGCCATTCCCGACCTCGTAGCTGAACTCCTTCGCCTTGCCCTGCATTTCTCTAACTGTTTTATATAGTTTTTTCTCATTTCGTTTTATAATACTTTTATTAACTTTCAAAACAATTTTTTATTCTTTTTTTTTATTAATATTTTTCTTTTTTTATAATACTTGTATTAACTTTCCAGACAATCTTTTGTTTTTTTTTTATTATTTTTTTCTTATTTCATCTGAAAGAGATATTAGGAATTGAGTTTTTATTTTTTTAAGCTTTTTTTCTCAATTTTTGCCCCCGGTTTCGACACTTTTTTTTCTTTACCCCTTTTTCGCCTAATACCTCGTTTCTCTAACTTTTGTTTCTTTATTTCCTTATATAATACTTTTATTAACTTCCGAACATTTTTTCACGTATTTTTCAATTTTTTCCCATTGTTTCCAAAATGTTTGTTTTTATTCAAAAAGCTTTTTTTTCTTCCTATGTTTGCCATCCGCGACCTCGTAGCTGAACTCCTTCGCCTTTTTTTCGCCGAAAACCGCGTTTCTATTACTTTTTTTTATTATTAATTTTTCTTTTCTTATTTCGTTTTATAATACTTTTATTAACTCCGAATAATTTTTTACGGTTTTTTCAATTTTTTCGAATATTTTTGGGTATCCGGGGAGGTGGGAGGTGGAGGGTATAACCGCCCCCATTGATGACCTTGTAACACGGGGTCATCGCTTGTTAGATTTTGGATCCGAAGCTCCGTTGCAGATATCGGCAAAAAACGATTTTTCCCCAAAATCATTAGAGCACCGGTCCCGCCATATGGTCAAAGGTAGCCCAACTAACCCAAACTAACCCATGAGGCGCACCTACCATAAAAATTTCGACCCCGTAGCTCTTCCCGTTCTCCCGAAATTAATTATTGCGGTTTTTCCTCTCTCCCCTCTTCTGGCCGGACGGGAGGTATAGTTTTCGTCCAGGATTCTCATTTTACCCCTGCTACATGTCCTGAAAAATTCAACCCTCTAGCCATAATGGGACATGTTTAATTAAAGGGGCGTTTCACTTTGATAAGTATTTTTTTCTGACTTTATCCTCCCTAAAGAAGTTTCACTTCAAAAACAACTTTGAAAGTATATTCTGAGTGTTCCTCTATGAGCAGAATGTACCAAAAAATGGCATCGGTCCGACTGAAAATGAGTACACGTTTCCGAGACCCCGGTCACAGGCCTTTAGAGTTGCGCGCCCATTACATGGTTGACAAACACAATATCTTTATGGTCCTATGAATTGCTTTCAAGCGGTCTCCTAGCTCAGTGGTTGGATGCTGTGTTTCTGATACGGCGGCCCGGGTTCGATTCCAGTAGCAAAACATGTTTTTTTTTTAAGTTATGTTTGTAAAAAGTTTTTTTTTCTTGATTTTAGGCATGCCTTGGGATACTTTGGGTTAGTTTTGTTTGGTTGTGCCCCGGAGCGAGCGGAGAGCCATGCGAAAATGAAATGTAAAACAACTCTGAATGCCTGTGACTCGGTTCACGCAACGTCTTGTCTGGAACTTCCGAATTTGTGTTTTTGTTTTATTTTCACTTTGAATGTACTTTAAGCTCAACGCATACTTAATTTCAAGAAACCAATCTCAGATTCCTAAACCTTGTGATCTCTGCTATAAAAAAGTTCTATGACAATTTTCCATACGAGATCGGGAAATATGAAGAAACCGAGGTTAAACTGAAACATGCAGAACGTTCCAAAAAATGTTTTTAAAATTTCGGCAATTTCACGAGTTGGAATAAATAGCTTTGCTTTTGATGCCTTATGGGAAATCATATTATACATATATAAAAATAATGGAAAGGAACTAGATTTATTTACCTGAAATCTCATTTAAAATGATTTGAAGATGGGAAAATGGGCCAGGATCGGAGAATTTAGAAACTTTACAAGCGATAAGCAGCGGTTTATTTCGAGGTAAAATTTTACTTTAAACAGTGGCAAGTAATTTCAAAATATAGACCAGAAAATACTTGTTGACGTTATCACTTCAGTCGTGTGGTCTTAAGCACACACCGTCTTTTTAAATTAAATTTATTTTCAGACGTATTTCAAAATGTCCAAAGAAGCGCCAGCAAACCTCCTACGAATTATAAAATGTTCTCACAGGCATTTTTCCACCACCCAACCATTTCTTCTCACGGCCTCGATGTCATCAAAATTACCAAACTTGACTCAAAAAAACTGTCAAATAAACAAAGGACCGAGGTTGGCATTGGCAAAAGAATCACAATCGACCTATTCTAATGACGTTCGGCAAGTCTCGACTGAACGACGTTACTCGACCGTTCCCGAACATCAAAGTTCGACCGACATTCGTCAATTATCGAATGAACGGAACTACTCGACAGAAGGTAATCGGCAGTATTCGACAGCTCTCGAGTTCTTTCCGGAAATATACGACGAGGCGGAGGTGATGCCGAGCAATGTGGACAGGACAAAAAATCTGGCGAGGCCTTACAGCGCAATTCCGGGACCGAAAGAGTTACCTCTCATAGGGAATGCATGGAGATTTGCACCTATTATAGGTAAATAAATATTAATAATTTTTTTATTGAGATTTTAAAAAAGTTTATAATGTGTTACATCCTTTACAGGTCAATATAAAATCCAAGAGCTGGATAAAGTAATGTGGTCGCTGTACAAAGACTACGGTCGGATAGTCAAAGTTGGTGGTCTTATTGGTAAGTTCTTTAAATATAACTATTTGGAGTTTGATACATGGACGTCGGGAAGGGGGGACTGAGAAGTGGCAGGGGGCTGTTGCCCCAACCCTAAGCACTAGAAGATATCTGTTATATTAACCTAACAAACATTTCATTTCGATCTTGGTTTTAATGTCAAAATTTCGGATTCCCTCCCCCCCCCCCCCCTCCTACTACCTCACAAGCTGGCGACGCCCTTCGTCTGATACATTTTTCTCAGTAATTTAGCTGAAAACATGGAGAAATTCTTTTTGCATTATATATGTCGCATTATTATTTTAACAAGTGACCTTAACGACAAGTAATAATGTTTTAAAATAATTATATTGTTTTAACATAAAACGTTTACTCAAAATAAAACGAGAAAACGAAGTTAAAGCCTTCGGTAAACTAATCCATAGCAATAATTAGATTTATTTTGATTTTAATATTTTGTTTAGGACATCCCGATCTTCTGTTCGTTTTCAACGGTGAAGATATAAGAAGAGTGTTTAGAAGAGAGGAAGTTATGCCTCATAGACCACCAATGCCGTCTCTTCACTACTACAAGCAGAACTTGAAAAAGGAGTTCTTTGCAGGAAACGAAGGAGTCATTGGCGTGTAAGTGATTTTATTTTTTTTTTAACAAGTGGTACAAAAGATTTTTGATAGACGTTAAGTGAATGAAGAACAACTACACAACACATTAAAAGAATTTTCAACCAAACTAGTGCGTTGTACAGCAGTGACTGCGGACATGCTCATCCCATGAAAAGTTAGTGCTTGCGGTTATTCCAAGAAGCGAAAGTTTGGAAGATGGAGAAAGGATTTTCCCCTCCATGATGATGTCAAGGTAGTTTCCCTTAGTTTTTTTCCGCAGCAGTCTGTTTCTTTTTGGCATTGAAGGATACAAGATTGTTGGATCCCCATTCAAGAATTGTGTTTAGATCTCGATTGATTGAGTCAGTCTGTTGTCTTCTAAAGACCGATTCATACTATAGATCAAGTCACGATCTGATCACCTTCCGATCACAGTCCGATCAAAATATCGTTCAAAAGAAATACCGCGGTGACTTGATTGGCTCGTGACCTGACCTTACCGTGCCGTACGATGTGAATAGTGTAATTTATTAAACAAGCCATAATATTTGATCTGACTGCGACCGGACCGTGATCAAACCGTGACTCGACCTATAGTATGAATCGGCTTTTAGTTGTCCCAGAGTGGGCGATGATAACGGTTTGTCAGAAGAAAAGGATGATACATGAAAGGATATCGTCTGCATAACTGTAAATGGGGTTTTCAGTAAGCTTTAGTAGGTCATTTATGTGCAGCAGGAACCAAGTTGGAGACAAAACCGAACCTTGCGGAACACCAGCATTGATGGCAAATGCCTCGGACGGGACACCATCGATAGAGACCTGAACACGCCTTTTATCTATAAAAAACTAGACATTAGTGTATGTAGAGCCGGTGGAAGGCCATAAGCTGAGAGTTTGTCCAGGAGTGATTGGTGCCAAACCTGGTCGAAGGCTTTGCAGATGTCAAGAACAACGACTCGGGACTCTCCGTGTTTTTCCAGGGTTGAATTCCAGATGAGTGTTACATAGGACATCAGATCTCCTGTTGAGCGCTTCGCTCTAAACCCAATATTGTCTATCAGATATTATGTTGTTCTGTTTAAGATATTTCAGGATCTCGGTGTTAATGACTTTTTCCATTACCTTGACAACTACTGGGGTTAAAGATATTGGACGGTAGTTACTGCCAATAACCTTCTTTCCCTTCTTAGGTACAGGTTGCACTCTAGCGCGCTTCCAGAGGCCTGGGAAAATACCTCTATTGTAGCATTAGGTATATAGTTTGGTTAGAATAGGTGTCAGCTCCAGTGCGTATTATTTGAGAACAATGGGGGGAATTCCATCCAGTCCAGCGGCCTTTGAGCAGTCAAGATGACGAAGCAACCCTCTTATCTTCCCTTGCTTGAAAACGGTTTCTGGCATTGTTGTGGCGATCCTAGGCAACATTGGTGGAGTCTTTCCTTGTGCATCAAGGGTTGAATTTCGTGCAAACGTTGAGGCAAACAAGTTTGCGTTTTCCTTTGCAGTCACTGCAACGGAATTGTCTTCGCGCAATAGTGGTGGAAAACTTCAAGATGAAAAGTTTTTCCCGATGGCCTTTGCAAATCCCCAAAATGATTTTGAGCCGTTCGGATAGTTCAAAAGCTTCGCGCCGATTCTCTGATCAAATCAGCTTTGGATTGATCAATAATTAGGTTGCAGCCATTTTGTGGATTCAGAAAATAAGTTGTTTTTCTTCGATGTGAATCCACCCCGTACACCCACCAACCGAAGATCCGAATGGGAGGGTATTTTACCTCCGGAATATTTTGTATTGGGTGAATCCATCATTATTATATCATCAATATCAGTATTTTTAAGAGGTGTAAGGAAGGAGGAGGAAAACCGCGCCATGCCCCAGGACTGGAAACATCTGGAAAGATTATAACCAATCCTTTCAGTGGGACATGAGGTGGTGCTGCCTGGGTCGAGAAAAAGTTTCTCTACCACGCCAAATTAGGAAAAAAAGGTGGGACCGATAGGAGAGAGAAGAGTAGTATAGGAAGTACTTCAAAGGTTAGTAGAAACATGAAGTGCTTCGGCTTGGATATTTTTTTGATTTTCAGTTTGAAAAATGTATTTAAGCGTACGTGTCAACACAATCTATTTTCAAGAAACCAATATCAGATTCGTAAACCTCGTGATTTCTGCTATAAAAAAGTTCTATGACAATATTCTGTACGAGATCGGGAAATATGAGAAAAATCAAGGTTAAATTGAAACATGCAGAAAATCGCAAAAAATGCCATTCGGCAATTTTACGAATCTGAACGGATAAATTGATACATTATGAGAAATTTGCGTGACGTTTAGGTTAAATATGTAGATGTATACATTTAATTGCCTGAAATCTAATTGAAAACGGTTTAAAGCTGAAAAAAATGGGTTAGGGTCGGAAAATGTGGACTTTTTTGGTGATTAGAGGCAATTCCTGGTTCCTGGTGTATTTTATGGCAGATGGGAAAATTGGACAGGAGCAGAGAATTTCGGTATTTTTCACAGGTCACCAAATGGTGATTTTGAATGGGTTTCTTGGGATTTTATCTACTTGCCTTGACAAGGTAAATTTGTCTAGGAGAATTGTTCTCACGAGGGATTTTAATGTTTATTTGTCTGGACGCGATCATCGAGCATTTGATCTTTGCAACCTTTTGCAGTCCTATGGTTTAAGACGACTGAATTTGCCACCAGATTGTCTTGACAACGTCTTCACAAATCTCGATCATAGTAAGCTTATTTATCAGAACCGTTTAATTTACATCATCTGTCCGATCATTGTCATATACTTTTTCAATTTGACATCGGCAAGACTAAGTGTAAGAGCAGTGCTCGCCTAAATTATCGACCTATAATAGAGCAAGGTATCTTTTGCTATATGACTGGGCATTCATTGCTGACAATGAGATTGGTGCGGGGGACATGTTTGATATCCTTGTTGATACAATAACTTTCGCAGCTGAGTCAGAGGCTGAGTCTTCCTTTCCGGTTAAGTCTAGAACGGTCACTGCCCAGGAGACCGGGAGCTGTCTCCATTGACTGGTTCGATTCCGGGCAGCCGGGCTCAGGGCGATGCGGGAAAGACTGCATATACTGACCCTTATTGGTTTGTAAAATCCTGTATTGGTGCCTTTAAGAATGATAAAAGAATACAGGAAACAGTACAAAATCGAAATTTCCATAGCAAAAAAGAGAGCATATGATCAACACATTCAAACATCAGATTGTCCACAATCTGCCATGTGGAACCTAATTAAAAAAAATGGGAAAACAACGTAAATCATCTGACATACTTAATGCTCAGACTTTCAATAATTTTTTTTGTAAATATCGCTGAGTGGGTTAGTTAGCTACCAACAACCGAAAAACATTTTATTGATTACCTAACTGGCAATTTTTGCGCAGAGCCTTTTTCTTTTCAATCCACAACTAATGATATTGTTAGAAAAAAATATGTCAGTTAAAAACAGCAAGAGTAAGGATTGTTATCAGATTAATACAAAAATTCTCAAAACCTTAAGGAACCTCTTAATATCTCCATTGACTAGACTGAAGGTTGCCAAGGTCATTCCTATTTTTAAGAACAAGGGGTCACTTGAGGACTGTAACAACTACCGACCGATATCACTTCTTCCTATTTTTTCGAAGATCTTTGAGTCTATTCTGAAAGATCAAATAAATAATTATTTCGAAGGTCACAATTTGTTCTTTCAAGGCCAATGTGGTTTTCGTAATCAAAGGTCTACTACTCTTGTGTTGTGATGGACAACCTTACTGAGAATGTGTCGAACGCTTTGGTTAGGTCAAAGAAGGAAGCTAGGTACCGAGATCCCTTTCCAAACCGTATATATGGTTTTCGTAATCAAAGGTCTACTACTCTTGTGTTGTGATCGACAACCTTATTGAGAATGTGTCTAACGGTCTGGAAAGGGGCCTCGACACCTATGCTTCCTTCTTTGACCTAACCAAAGCGGTCGACTGTGTGTCGCACAACGTTCTGTTTCTATAATTTCCACCCTGAATCCATCCTCTTATTGAAATCATATCTGTCAGACCGTATTCAATTTGTTTCTCATAACCGACACATAATAACACACGGAGTACTCCAGGGATCTGTGTTGGGTCTGACTTTATTTTTAATCTACATTAATGATCTTGCTAACGCACAGAATAACCTGATTCTTTCCGCTGATGACACCACCCATCTTATAAGTTCCCATCCTTCTGAGCCCATACAATATTGTTCATGATAAACACTCCAACATAGAAGACTGGTTTTTGTCTAATAAGATGAGCCTTAATGATACAAAGACCCAGAACATGAATTTCTCGTTGAGAAATTTGCACCCGGTTGTGAGTGACGATGCTGCAGTGAAGTTTCTCGGTGTCTCTTTGGATTCTGGATTGACTGGGGGACCGATGCATGTCGCCGGGCTCTGTGATGAAATATCATTACTCTATTTGATCAGGAATCTTGCCAAGAGTCTATCGTTTGAGATGCTGGTGTCGGCTTACCATGGCTACTTTGGCTCTAACATGCTGTATGCTCTTCTTAATTGGGGTCACGCGGCTCAAGCAATAAACATTTTTAAGATGCAGCGTAGATGTATCAGTGCTATGGTAGTGGGGTTGGTTTGGTTACCGTGAGCGCTGTCGCTATTGCTTCAGTGAGCTTGGAATATTGATTTTTCCTTCGGTTTTATTTTCCGGCGTCTAACTTATATCAAACAAAATATGCAGCGTTTTACATTGCATTGAGAGGTGCATGACTATTCAATGAGAAACGACAACATCATCCCAAATTTTCGCAGGCTTGCACGACCTGGAAGGGACACACACAGACTATTACCAAAGAGTATATAATGTAAAGAGAAGACAGCCGGCGAATTTCCTTTGATCTTTCGTCAGCCGTTTCAATGACCTCGTCCCTTTAACTCGGAGATATCGCGACGTTGCCGGGTCTAACTTTTCATCAAGGCGGGCGATGTTGACGTCAAGTCAAACAAGATGGCGAATAATGGATTTCATCACAGTGGGTCGAAATAACGACAATGGGGACAAAATTTACTAAATATCTAATACTTTCTGCTAGGATAAAATTTTATATCGAGTGATTTTTATTCAAATTCTCTGAAATTGTTTAAACTTTTGCATTTTCTTAAAATCTCAGTCCTCAACTTATTTTAATTAAGAAAAGGTGATAAAATTCAGTTTTTTAATGTTTCTGGCGAATTTTTATTAAAATTTATTCAGGGCGTCTAAAAGCTTTGATTAATCAATTAAGAATTTCTTTCAGTTTAAATTAAAAAGGTGTAATCAATATTTTTCGATTATTTTAAAGGAAAGTTTCATTCAAATCATAGAGGGGATAAACTCTTAGTATGTAGATAAACCAACGAAAAGGTAAATTCTATTCGAATCTCACTTTAAAGCTTCATAGTCACTTCCGCAAATTTCGCCTTTCTTTGACAGTTGTTGATTTTTCGCGCTAATGTAAGTTTTGGTCCATACTCATTGACGCGAAATTTTGTCAGCGAATATTTGCTAAAAAGTTCAAATAGTTTTAACTTTTTTGTGAATTTATGCTTTAGAATAGGTTTTATAGGTTAGGTCCAAGTACCGGGAGATGTAAGCAGGTTAGTAATATATTTTTAAGTCTCAATTAATCTCATTTCTGCAACTAAATTGCGAAAATCGCATTTTAAAAATATATTTCTAACCGAAAATTTTATTTTCTGGTGTCATTTAGCTGGTGGGTTTTTCGTAGTTTTAGGATAATTACCAAAAGGACGCAAACGGAACATAAAATAATATCTCCACCGAAAAAAATTATAATTAATATTATTATCCAATGGTCAAAGTATATATTCTACAATTTAACTAATGAAACCAATGCCTGAAAAGAATAAACAAATAAATATAGCAAAGCAGTCAAGAGATTTGAGGTTAATTCACAATTATGGTAGAATTCGTAAAAAAAATAAAATTTTTCGCCGCGAATAATTTTGAAAGCTGAAAATGACAGTTTATGTGAAAAAAGGCGAAATTCGCGAAAGTGAGTATGAAGTTTAATTATTAAAGTAGAATTTTCTGAATATTTAGTAATAAAATTAAAACAATTAATGTTTTATCAGAAATCCGAGGATTTTTTGAGAAAAGTCATGAAAAATGCATGTATTGCAGGTAAGCAAAATTTTACCGAGGGATTATTAAAAGATTCTATTAAATGAATTGTAATACATATCATAATTAAAGTTTACACACCTAATTTCAATTACACAATATGAATTAAAAAACTAAACCAATCTTCTCCCTAATAAATCTAAACTTGACCTTTACGGGATATATTTAACCCACTGTGTTGGCTGATGGTCCTTGCTTGACGATTGTGTCCGATAAAATCCGATAACATACGAGGCGCCCTTTAAGTCGGAGTTCTCATCTATCCCTCTCTAATTTGATTGCTCTGTCTTACTGTCCTCTCTTTACATTACATACTCTTTGCTATTACTGTGGAATATTGTTTAATATTTTACCCCCAGTTATGAGAGAGCTTGAGGAGGGTCAATCCCTAAGGAAAATAAAGCAATATTTCATTTCAAACTAATCATTTTATACTCAGTTATGATTTTAGTGATATAGTCTAGTGTATTGAATTTCTTTTGTACCTAAATTTTAATTATGTGTTAATTGTAATGATTGTTTGGTGTACCTTTTTGTCTTTGTCTTATAGGATGACTTATGTTACTATAAATGCTCAATAGTGTTGTTATTTTACTTTTTTTATTATTTTAAGTAGGTTTCTTTACAGGAGCTGCATTTTTTATTTTGGTACTTTGACTTGTGAAAGCACTTTTGTGTAATTATTACCAATAAATCTATCTATCTATCTATAAGCAGCGGTTTCTGCAGATTCTTTGAGATATTTCGAGGTAAAATGTCACTTTAAACATCGCATTTGTGGCAAGTAATTTCAAAATATAAAACACAAAAAATACTGGGATTTCATAATAATAATCTCGCATTGTTATTCATGTTTCTAAGTACAAGGTGACCCGTTTATTATGGGATGATACCTTATCTAATGCTAAATAAGATAAAATTATAAAAATAATGACTTAAGGTTTTTTTTTTCATTTAAATTCGTAATGTTACTTTTTGTTCACCCTGTATTTATTTATTATAAAAAGGCCGACACAGACTACTACAGGATCCCCTTCTAACCAACTCCATAATAAAAGCTTTCAATAGGAGAACTTAATAGTTATATTTAGACCTGCAAACGTAATTTTTGACATAATATGCAAAATATGTCAAAAATGGTTAGACTTAGGTATAGGATATTATATATAAAATACATTTAAAATTTTCTGAGGAATTAAAAAATGCCTTAATATACAGGGTATTCTATTTAAAATAAGGAAGTTGATACTTGTCTACGAAAATACGAACACCTTGTATATATAAAAATATAATATTTTAAAAACTTAAGTAAATCCAAACAACTTTTGTATTAAACTTTTTTTGATACATCCCGTAGATTCTGAGATAAGGTGTCATCCCATAATAAACGGGCCACCCTGTACATATCGTCAACGATCTCCTATCATTTCCCTGGATACTAAAATCGGTCCCTTAATCATATAGCCAACCGGTATGCAAAATAAAAGTGCATATTGTATATATTTTATATTGACGTAGACTTTTTGTTTTAATATTGCAGACATGGGCCCAAGTGGGAAAATTTCAGGAAGCAAGTGCAGCAAATTTTGCTTCCGCCCTCGACCGCTAAAAAGTACGTCGAGCCTTTAGACATTATTGCCGGGGACTTCTTGTCACTGTAAGTACTTAAGACAATTCTTTGCATCTATTATTTATCCATTATATATAATTATTTAATATAATGACTGCAACACAATCGGTAATAAATGTAATAATAATACCAGAACCTTGCATTCATAAAAACCGTCTTCACATCAATAAATTAAATACTGAGCGACCGAGGCCGCTCATCTTCATATTAAAAAAGGTTTTCTTAAGTAGGTAGGTAATGACAGCTATTTTCTTACCATCCTTGAATGGAAAATATTGTGTGTTTGATCTTTCATGTTTCACGTTTTGATAATAAATAATTTCCTTAGCTGGTTTCAACGAACAATTGATCGTTTACAGACTAAACACTAAAACTTATTCACCAGTTAATGGAATATTTAAAAGTCATTTGTAATGGTACTGTTGTTATAATCAGGCTTAGGCATATTGTGCAACTTGATAACGGAAGTGATTTATGGTCCAGTGGGGGAAAAACTGACCGTCGGATAGTTAATATATGTTTAACTGGCCCTGATGGCATTCCTAATTCATTCAAGATGTTGAGACTTGTAGAAATGAGTGTATTACAAAAATAACTGACTCTGTACGACCATGCAAGTTTCGTTCTGGTGTAGGGAAATTATTGCCGAATCAATACTATCTCTCTTAATAAGTCTAAGCCTTTGACAGAATCGAGCATTATTTAGAAAAGTTAAGGGTCCCTAGATTATTATCGTACGAAAGGGTAGATCTGCCATGCCAACATTGAAAAATATTTTCAGGAAAATTGACACTTTTTCTGTCAATTTACACTTTTTCTGTCAACTGACACTTTTTCTGTCAATTTACACTTTTTCTGTCAGTTGGTCAATTGACACTTTTTCTGTCAATTTACACTTTTTCTGTCAATTTAAGATTTTTGCCATTCGCGTCTAGGCACACCAATTTTGAGCCTTCACGCATGCGTACATGCTAATTCATATAGGTATTTTTTCAAACTTGTTTTATTCTTGATTTTAGGCATGCCTTGGGCTAGTCTTGTTGCGTTGCGCCCCCGGAGCGTGCGAAGCGAACGGAAGGCCATGCTTGAAGTGATATATTAGAACGATCACTTTGCTGCTGCCAAACGCGCAGGTCCGAAAAGCGAAAATTGCCTGGGCGTTTGGCAGCAGTGCAGTGTTATCGTTCTAATATATCGACTCACGCTAGCTCCGGGGGCGCAACCCAACAAGACTAGTCCAAGGCATGCCCAAAATCAAGAATAAAACAATATTGAAAAATACCTATATGAATTAGCACGTACGCATGCGTGAAGCCTCAAAATTGGTGTGCCTAGACGCGAATGGTAGAAAATCTTAAATTGACAGAAAAAGTGTCAATTGACAGAAAAAGTGTAAATTGACGGAAAAAATTGTCAATTGACCAATTGACAGAAAGTGTTAATTGACAGAAAAAGTGTCAATTGACAGAAAAAGTGTTAATTGACAGAAAAAGTGTACATAGACAGAAAAAGTGTCAATTGACCAATTGACAGAAAAAGTGTAAATTTTCCTGAAAATATTTTTCAATGTTGGCATGGCAGCTCTACGCTTTCGTTTTATCGAGGGGAGATGAATAACTAATTATGTTCCGGTTCATTTAAGGCTTCATAAATGGCCTCAGTACTCTCTACTTCTACATCTTCTAATTAATATTTTAAATTGAATTTATGATGGCTTGGTTTTTTTGTATTCTGAGAAAATGCTCTCTTACACACATCCCTCTGAGGGGATAATGTGGAACTCACCAGCAAAGCTGGCATATCCACTAATCCACTCAGCTCTGTTCCAACTTGTGCTTTTAACCCCCTAGATGCCTCTACTGCAGGACGGAGGGAGGACTTCCGGGATTGGCTCCTATTAAGTCCTGATATTTATATTTTGTTGTCTCGTTGTGATTACTACCATCACGCCTCGCTTGATTGTTCTGTCGTCTTAGTTGAGATGTAAGAAGTAGGATTAGATGATGTTACGTCACTCCTGCTTTGTGCTTCCTGGCACTGGTCGCCTCTCGTGCGATCGTACAATTAGACTCCTAGGTCTTTTGTGCTTAGCCCATCTGCCACTTCCTGGGTCGTCTGGATTGTAGTCAAATGTTCATTGGCATGGTTCTCTATTTTTTTTTTTGGAATACGCGCCTAGCCTTTTCGACTATGAAGTCCTCTATCGGTTGCCACTGTAGGTCAGCCTGCAGGTCGGCATTTCTGACGAACCAAAGTGCGCTAACTGCCCTCCTGACTAGCTTGTTTTCCGTTCCTGATAGCAAAATTTTATGCTTGTTTTTCCTGCGTATCCCTAGGCCGTTGAACCATGGGTCAGTTGAGTACTAGCTATCGTCTTTATCTTAGTGAGCTTAGTCTTCAGCGACATTTGGTTATCATGGGATTTATCATAGCCATTGCCCGCTTGGTTTTGTCTCTTGCCGCTTGGATATGCCTTTTCCATGTCAAGCCACGGTCGAGGTGCACTTCAAGATACTTGACTTCGTAGCTCCAACGTACACCGAGGTTGTTTATCCGAATGTGCGGTTCGGGAGCCTTTCTCCTGCTCTGAAGGATTATGGCCTGCGTTTTGCGCTCATTCACCTTGATCTTCCAGTTTGTCATCCATGTTGTGAGTTCGTCTGTTGCCTCTTGTACAATGAAAGTTGCGCATCGTCAAATGATGGTATATCATGTGTGCAAGGGCTGAGCCCTGCGGTACTCCTGCCTGAAGCAAGCCCAGAACGGGCCGGGATGTTTTGCCTTTAATTCTCACATGACTTCTTCTGTCTGTTATGTAGCTCCTTATGACCTTGATGATCCAGTCAGAGTAGCCTCCTACTATCATTTTATAGTACAGCCTCTGATGCCATACTCTGTCCAAGGCTCTTTCTACGTCTAAAAAGATTGCCCGTGTCGCTTGGCCGTTGTTAAAGTCTTTTGCAATGTATTTTACTACCTTTAGCAGTAGTAATTCCGATGAATGATTGTTCATTCCTCAATCTGCATTGGATCACTTTCTTAGCGGTTTGGATGGATATCACTTTCCTACCTGGTTTGGATATTACAATCACCTCAGCCTCCTTTCACCTGCCAGGAAAGTGGCCAGCTGGCCAAGTCTGCTCATAGACTGAATGTGTCTTTGCTCGAGGCGCGTGACTCTTTCTTGGACGTCTGCGTGTAGTTCTTCATCCTCGTCAGGATGTTCGTTTAATCTCCCTTGGTTTTGCATGGTTTCGACGAATAATTCCGCCTTATCCATGTCGGCGTACGCCAAGCCTCTTGCCCCCGTTCAAAGGTGGGATAGGAGTCTTGTCATTGCGGAGTGCCCTCTGCATCTGCCAGGCTGATTGATCTGTGAAGTTCAGCTCTCTAAGTCTCTTTAACCAAGATTTGTCTCTATGCGCCTTTAGTCTTGTTTTTAAGATGTTGCTGTGTTGGTTTAGTGTCACTCTGTCATCGTCTCTACCAGTTCTTGCGTATATTATGCGCCCTAATCTCCTCTTAGCTCGAATCATGAAAGATCATCATGTCTTCGGCTGTTGGAGAGATCTTCTGCGACATTACTAGTATTAAAACCCTGTAAGATGTCAGTCTCCAGGTTTTCTACTTCTAATTTTAGCTGCTGCACATTGCTTATACGTCTTATTTGAATGGTCTCTTTGATGTTGTTCTGGTATAAGGTATCTAAACCAGTTGGTCATCTTTTTGGTTCTCAGGTTTGCTCTTCCAATTGTACTAATCATATTACCTCATTTTTGAAACTAATGCACTTTTTAACACTGAGCAATTTGGTTTAAGAAACGCAGTTTGTTAATCTAGTAAATGATGGCTTAAAAGACCGTTGTATAACTGGGGCTGCTTTTTACGACCTAAGCAAAGCTTTTGACTGCGTCTCATTTTATTTTATTGCAATTAAACTGAAATACTGCAACTTCTTTCCTTCTAGTATTAAATCGTTGAAGTCTTATCTTACTGAAACATCACAAATGGTTGAGAGTAATGGGGTAAATCCGGAGTTTTGTAAAGTTGTATATAGTGTGCCGCAGGGATCGGTACTGGGGCCGTTGCTATTACATATAAATGACCTGGTGGGTAGTGACCTTAGTGCTGATTTCATTCTTTTTGCGAATTACATGGCCATAATGAAAAGAGCAAAGGAAATTGTTGAATTGCAGGAGGATCTTGGTGAGACACGATCAAGGGGTTGCAGACTGGTTTACTGCAGTCTGCTAATGAATCTAAGATCCAGTTAGCTTTTTGGGACTGAAAATAAACCCTAAACTGCTATGGCATGCCCATATCGATCAACTATGCTCTGAAGTAGCGTCAGGACTAGGAGTATTTGCACTTCGGAATCTTACACAATGTGTTTCCTCTAAAATTTGCGTTGCTGATATGCTTTGCTTGTGTCCAGTCTATAATGTCTTACGGAATTCTGGTTTGGAGCCACGCGACTGATAACGACTGTGTTTTTTTTCTGCAAAGAAGAGCAATCAGAATAGCTGATGGTTTGGAATATAGAGCTGAACTCTTCCGTGTATACATATTTTTCATTGCCTCCTGCATGTGAAAGTGTTCAGCAACACTGATGAGATCCACGAAGATATTCATTCATATCCAACTATAGAAATAACTATAATATAAACACCGACTTCCATGGAATAAATCCCATAAAATCTGGTACATATTTTCATGGATCTATGTTTTTTAATATGTTACCGCATCTTATAAGAGCATTGACACAAAAAGAATTAAAAACAGGAATCAAAAATGATCTGACTTCCTAAATGTTTGTAAGTACAATTTCCAATTCCAAGAGGCCAAGAGGTCTGCAGTACATATATAATACTTGCATAGTTATCTTTACTTGCCCACATCTATACTTTTAGATTCCACTTTTGACTTGTGTAACCTTTGTTTAGCACTAATAAATTTCTTTGTTCTAATCGTTCATTCTTTTATCTTTTATCTCATTATTAACCTTATTAATTTAAGAGCAGTTATTAACATTTCGGTAATGCCTGAAGAACTAAAAATTCTAGCACGCCAACTTTTACAAAAAAAATCAGACCAACACAAAAATACAATAATTAGGTATACAAAATTAGACCCAGAGAAAACATATCTCAAGGTTTATGGTTGTATAATTGTCATTAATATCTTATTTTGGTTTACTCATACGATACACGCTTTCTGGCTGACACTAAATAATTCATATTAATTAACAATTCTATACTAACAGGTACGCCAAAATTTGTCAATTACGATGTCCTATTGCAATATTTAGACCCAGTTCATATGGCTCAACAACGGCGCGCAAAGAAAGAGGAAAGACCTTGAGAGCCCTCACTATGGAAGTTCACTGAACCGCGACCAACCGGTGTAGCTCGTGTTGCCGCGCCATGCGCCATACCTTTATTACCTTTTACCGCATTTAATAAATTTAGTCCGGGTGCTGCGGACAACAAAACTGCTTTTAAGTTCTTGCTGACTGTAGCCCGTAATAAATAAAAATAAGGTTTTTGAAATTTCTTTGAACACGATTGAAACATCTTTACTTCACTGCCACTTGCCAATTTGAAGTGAAAACTTCTTTAGCGCTGTTGGGAGTGATTTAAGACTGGATGAAACGGAAAAAGCGACACCAATAAAAATATCTCTATAGGATATAACCTGCGAGAGAATGACAGTTCCGGTCACACATTTTGAGGCAGGAAAAATTGAATGTTATATTCAATAAAAAGATATAGATCTATAGAACGTAGCCTGCGAGAGAATGAGGTAGAATACAGTATACGCGGATCCTAAACGGTATAGCAATGGAGTAAAAATGCGGTGCTGTGATTGGTGTTCTGAAGGTCAGGGGGTGTTCAGGCTAAAGCACATGCTTGGGTGATATTACTGTAAAAAAAATTGATAGTTTACATTAAGAATCTTATGTAACTAGAGTCAAGTTTAGTTTAAGCACTTTAAGGTAGGTAATTAAACAGTAAATAATGCGAATGTATCATAATTACCCATGTCTTTACAGTCCATGGAATTGTTTTCAACAGATCTAATGGTGCAGTGGTCAGATCTTCTGCTTGTCATTCGCAATGCCCGGATTCCATTCCCGTTGGTGGCAAGACATGTTTTCTTCAAATTTTATATCGTTTTTAATACCGCTCTGCTGAAGTTTTCACTTCTGTCGTCCGGTTTTAAGCACACACCTTTATAACACTTATTATTATTTTATTATATTTAATGTCAACAAGATTAGAAATTTACTATAGTCGACCTACGAAAATCGACTAGATGCCCCATCTCTAAAATAAGATCATCTCTATACTCTCATTCCTTTTCTTTTCAGTTTCAGTACGTATGTGTAAATTTAAGCGATCGATTTAAAAATGTCGATCTACCAGCTCTATACTACAATCATATATTTAATACTACATTAAATATATGACTACAATAACATAGTCCATATTCCATTGGCGCCTTGGTCCCTGAGTGTATTTCTAAAATATTTTAATAGCAGGTCACAGAAAAGGATGCCAATATACTCTGATCGGGGATATCCTTGTTCTGAGTTAAAAAAACGTGAATTGATATTGATTTCCAAAAATAAAAGTATGTAATAAGAAGAATTAGGAAAAATATGGTACCTTTTTTCTTAAAATGCATTTTGCCAGGAATGAACAATGAACTTGCAAGTAATGTTTTGTGACACGTTTGGCAGCACTGTTCGGATCACTTCCTGCAGACCAGTGTTGCCAACGACACGGAAACTTCCGTGTTTTCACGAATTTTTTAAACTAGAACACGGACACGGATTTTATTGGGTTCCGTGCCATGAAAACACGGATTTTTTACAGAAGATTTGGCGTTATTATATTTATGTGTCATATGTCCATTTTAATATAACTCGCCTAAATTTAGTCGATATTTCATATAGATATTATTCAATCCTAAAAATAGATGTTCCAATCAACTGGTCTCTTCAGTGTCAACGATTTAAAAATATTGACGACCTCTGACAATTTTGGGCTTTGGGTCAAACGCTCAATGCAAAAGTAATTTCACCATGAGCGCCGGTAGGAGGGGGTAGTTGCCTAAAGTACTAAAATAATGCATTGTATAAAAATACATTTCAAACTCATTAAAATTTAGAAAAAACTATCTACAGGTGATGTCTCTTGACCACACCCACCTCCCCCCTCCTGAAATTTGTTCTGTCGGCGCCAATAATTTTAACATATTAATCTAATCAAAACAAAGAAATTGTTTAATCACTAGTACCATTAATGGAAATCTGCTGGCTTCATAGGTGGTAAAAAATATATTGTGCTCTATTTAAGCCAGGCAAATCAATGTTCAAAAATGGTGAAGACGGATTCGGCATTGTCTTTGAGTTATCTTAAGTTGATTATTTGTAAAAAGAAGAATTATTTTAATTAATTTCGAATAAATGGATTAAATAAGAAGATTTTCTCTGCTTCTCATTTTAAGCGTCGTAAGCTGGTAAGCAACTATTGAATTATTTTACCTTAATTACCATCATGAAAAATCCGGAGTGGTGCATGCATGACGTCATATTCTATTTATTTTCTAGTTGAACATTTCAGCTCAGTGCCATCTTTCTTCCAACAGCTTAACTCTTCGATATACAATTAATTTTAGGTTTACAGTAACCTTTTTTAAGCTACATTTCAGGGACACGGAAAAACACGGAAATTTTGAGGACTCTGTTACGGATTTTTCTGATTGATGGTTGGCAACACTGCTGCAGACCTTCTTTTTGGAAACATCCGCTCGAGTCCTCCCGCCTGATGAGTCATAGGCTTCACAATGTTTACATTTGCATTTTTGTCACTTCATGCAATGCCCTCCGCTCGCTGCACTCGCTACAGGGGCGCAACGAACAAAAACTAGGGAAAACTAACCCACTAAGACATGCACAAAATGAAGAAAAAAACTTGTTAAAAACATAACCTTAAAAACAAACATGTCCTGTCATTGGAATCGAACTTGGACTGCCCTATCAAAGACGCACACATCAAATGTGTTTATAATGCCCAGACTGCAGGCGGGAGAACTCGGGCGGATATTTCCAAAAAGAAGGTCTGCGTTCTGACCTTCGAGTAGATAGCACGCGTCGCGCTTGCAAGCCATCTAGTGAATGGCATGTAAGTAGAGTTGCCAGCTTTTCGGTTTTACCAAAAGTCGCCATGTTTTATTAGGTACAAGAGCCTAGCGACAGAAAATCTACCTTTCCATCCTGGCAATTACCGGCAGATCATTTACCAACAGGCCTTTTTTAAGAAAAAAAGTGTAAAGGAAAGTCATCAAATTTGAACCCGAATCGCCAGAACAATACAAAGGAAAAGGAATACAAAGGAACCGTTAACACTACACCAAACTTGTGTGCCAAAATAAAAATATATTTTCTGTCACTACTAGTCTTTATTCGCCTCTAGCAAGCAACCCTTATAAACCATAATGATAGTTGAGTGGGCAGGACTTTACTATTTAGAGAATCTGTTTGAATCTTTGACAAGGGTCTAGTCGTTATATACGTTATGGTATGATGCTCCGCGTTCGATTCCCATCAGTGGCAAGACTTTTTTATTTTTCTAAAAGTGATGTTTGTGAAATATTTTTTTTTCATCATTTTGGGCATGCCTTGGGTTAGTTTTGTTTGGTTGCGCCCTCAGAGCGAGCCAAGCGAGCGGACGGCTATGTGTGAGGTGAAATATTAGACATTCTTAACTAGTAAACAAACCCTATA
Source organism: Pissodes strobi (assembly GCA_016904865.1). NCBI lineage: Eukaryota > Metazoa > Arthropoda > Insecta > Coleoptera > Curculionidae > Pissodes > Pissodes strobi. Next base: position 187,556 of record MU182481.1, on the reverse strand, counting down.
CATAGTAAATAAACCAAGTGTATTATTTATGATTGAACGATTTTATTCGAATAAAATCATTCGATAGTTGAAATCATTCATTTAGAATTATTCGATAGTCTATATCATTCGATAGTTCCTATCACTAATTACTCGGATTACTGATTACTACTGAGACTGACATACACTCACGTCTACCTACAAAAAATTTTCGACCTTCGGGCCTGCGCATTTGGCAGCAGCCCAGTGTTGTTCTAATATTTCTCTTCACGCATCGCTTCGGAGACGCAGCCAAACAAAACTAACCCAAGGCAATGCCCATAATCAAGAAAAAACAACTGAAAAATATATGAAATAGTATATACGCATGCGTAAAGGTTCAAAATTTGTGTAGCTAGACGCGAATCTGACATACTTAACTTAATTTGGCATTTGACACATGGCTCGCAACAGCTGTCGCGTCTAGATAGGCGTTTTCAAAAGTAAACAGGTAATGAGCGGTTGTTGAACAATTGAACTATTCACTGATTAGAATTGGGGTAAGCCAACTCGTCTTTGATAGATTATCCACCACAAATCGCCATTTATATTTTTTGAAGTTGCCACTAAAATCGCCCATATTTTTGTTTTGATCGCAATATCACTTTTCAAGTCGCCACTTCGGCTAAATATCGCCCCACCTAGCAACCCTGCATGTTAGTTAGCGCCGGGGTTGAAAAGGGGTGCTGGGTTTTGGTGTGTGATCGGGAGGCGTCGGGAAGTGGTGGAAGATTCCTAAAAAGTTTCCATCTTAGACATTACCTAATCTAAGGTTTCCATTATACCTCATTCGGGGGCATGCCAGGATGGCAGGGGGTTTCCTGAACCGATGAAGTGAGTCATTTGGAGATTGACTGCCATTTTGTGAACGTTCCGACACAAAGCACTGAAGACTGCATTTCATAATCTGTTGTATGTTGTAAAGTTTGAATATTTATGGTAAAGTCGGGTATCTCCAGAGGCAGAGGGCAGAGGCATTTAGAGCTAGACCTAGCACGGCATCTAATAAGCCTTCAGTCGATGTCTTTACGATGGAATGAATTGTCTGCTCACCAGGGTTCAAGGGTTAGATGCTGGCTCTTTGGTACGGCGGCCCGGGGTTCAATTCCTGTCAGTTAACAAGTTATGTCTGTAAAAAGTGTTTTTTCTTCATTTTGGGCATGCCTTGGGTTAGTTTCTGTTCTTTGAGCCTCCGAAGCGAGCGGAGGGTCATGCGTGAAGTGAAATAATACATTGAGCTCATTATGTCCAGTGCAAGGGCTAGCTCTAAGTGGGCACAGGCCCGTCATACTGGAGGTCACTATTAAATAGTCCCCTCACACTGGAACGTGTAACTTATGCAGGAGGCTAATTAAGCACCGGAAGAGGGGTGTGCTGGCAAAATTGCCCTTTAAGACAAAAGGTCATTAAAGATAGAAAGGAAGAAGACTCGACTCTGATGACACTTACGTTGATATAGGGGCAAACTGGATTATAGCTGTATTTATATATATTTTTAAATTGTACTGCTCAAAAATCAGCAAAAAAATTAAATCTACTGCCAACATTCAGTACAACTAATCAAGACTATTTTTGTATATACTTTGAAGGTGTGAACAATACACTTTGAGCTAGCCGCGGAAGGGCAAGTAATGAGTGTCACCAATAACACCGGGATTTGGTTTGTTTACAATTTAGAGGGTTTGTTTACTATTTTAGAATGTCTAATATTCCACTTCACGCATGGCCCTCCGCTCGCCTTACTCGCTATAGGGGCGCAACCAACAAACACGATTCTAAGGCATGCCCAAAATGAAGGAAAAAAAATACAAACGTAATCTTAAAAAAATAAAAAAAAAAACACCGACGGGAATCGAACCCAGGCCGCCGTATCACAGACACAGCATCTGACTACTGAATCACCAGAGCATTTGAAAGGAATTCATTGTACTGTAAAAACATGGGTAAACTGAGGGCCGTACGTTATTGGTCGGGGCTCGTTAGCTGCCCTATCCGCGGCTATCCGTAAATGAACAAAGTGATATTATTCATTAGCTCTTGGACTACACTATGTTTTATAAACAATATATTATTTATATGATATAAAATAAATTCCGTACGGTTCAAATAATTAGGTCGCGGAATACTTTTTCTTACGTTTATTTACGTAATACGAATCTTGGGTAGCGATTACAAGCTTATTTTACATTTATGCTAATTTAGCTTATTATTATGCAATTTTTTGTATTGGTTTAAGTCAATAAGTTCAGACTTGGTGCAATATTCTATGTATTAAAGAGGTTAAGAGTTAAGTTTCTTTCTAAATCTACACTAAGAGATTAGAATCGTATCAAATAGCTGTTCAGACTTAACCTAATAGATAAGTAACTGTTTCAGCATGTTGTTACAAAATGGATTGTACTTAGTTCTTAGTAATTTATCGGCAAATTCCTAAGAGAGCATCATATCATATCTATAAGCCTATATGGAGCTCGACATTAGGGACGTGTTTAGTAGAGGTACCCTCCATGAGGGTAGCAGCAATGGAAGGAGCTAAGGATTCGTCAAGAAGTACACCATAGTTGATACCTCTAGATCAAGACTTACAGTCGGAATATGTAATTCTTCACCGTCCCCATGCCCAGTTCCTTGTTCTTCTCTTTTCGGATACATCATTCAGTGGTTCTGATGAGTTGATGAATTTAACAGATGTGTTTTTCTTGGGAGCGGTTACAAAAATTAATAGACAATATATGGGTTGTTAAAAGAGCATGTGTGTACTTGTTTCATGAGTTTCTAAAAGCTTTAATTCCTCCGTCGATATTTCACTCGGACCCAGAAAATTTCGAGTTTTGCAATGTTTAGTACTCTAGAAACCTCACTTTTTGTGATTCTAGGGCTCGTCTTCGCATGACTGAAACCATGATGCCACCTGGGGACAGTATGGGAGGCAAAAAACCCTTTTACGGGCTTCCACATGAAGTTCAAATGTATGAGAAATAAACGCAATGTTATTGGGGCATATTCGTTTCCCATCAGCAAAAAACAAAAGACGCTTCGTCTATACCAATGCATCTACAAAAAAAAGTCTCGCAGTTACAAATGCTGAAGACCATTATTGCAAAAATCGATTATATCTTTCCTTCTTAAACTTTCGCTAATTATATGTTAAAATTTCAGACAATCCTTGTAGATTTGCAATATATCAAACCCAAAATGGCAATTGGCTATAAAAATAACGTAAACAGCTCTTTAACCGGTAATCTTTTAAATGTGCAATTCATTCGGTTATATAACCGTGCATGACGGTGTATGAAATACACGTGCGAGAGATCGGAATGTATCATTAAGATGCCGAAAAATGTTGTGAAAAACGAAAAGACAAGAACCAAGAACCGTTTTTGATCTGTCGGTCGCTTTAAAAGATATCGCACCTCTTTGTCTCATTTGTATGGCGCATGGTCGGTATAAACAATTAATTTCAAATTATTTATGATCTAAGTAGTGCAGTTCATCCTTGGAATTTTCTAAAACATCAGAGTCAGCCTCAATTAGAGGCTTTTTTATATTCCATGAACTTCGTTGTTTTTTAGGTTTAGAAGGGTCTGCTTCTTCATCCGTCTGAAAATGAATGAAAACAAATAAAATTACAAGTGTGCGTTGTTATTATTCAACTTCTTGCGTGGTCCTGCCTCTTGTGACCCCTCTAACTGAATCTCCTCAATATTGTCTTCCAGACCAAGAAGATAAAAGACAAATAGAGCAGGACCAACTACAACTACCAACTACTAACTGGATGTAGTTCCGGGCGAGCAAGGAAAATTACAGGAAATATTGGACGGTCAAAATGAGAAATTTGATAAAGAAGTAGACATTATACAAAAAAAAGTTGAAAACGTATAAAGAGAAATGAAGAATGTTCAAGAAGAAGTTACCAGACTAAAAAATCAAGGACCCACCGAGAGGACAGCATATCAAACCTACAACCTATGGCGGGTAAACATCCTGGACAATGTACATAAGACAATTTGAAGCCGCTGCTGTTGCTAATGGTTGGAATAACGAATAAATGGCCACGTTACTGGTGATAGCATTTCGTGGATCAGCCCTGGAACTACTACATACCATTCCCATCAGCCAACAGGGGAAATATGACATACTTGTAGCTGCCCTGGAGAGACGATTTGGAGATCAGCCCAGAAGTAAAGGCCCGACATCAGAAGCTTGGTAAAAACCTGCAAGAGTTCGAGGCAGATGTTAGACGTCTCATTCAATTATTGGCCTACCCGGGAGTAACAGAAGAATTTCAAGAGGAACTTGCTGCCCAATATTTCGTGGATAGTATCAGGGATCCAGAAACAGAGAAAATTTTGAAGAAATTAATCGAAGTTTTTCAGGCCACGGAGAGATTCCGGGAGCCACTAGAAGATAGGCCACGTAACCCAAATACTTCAAATCAGTGCTATAGATGTGGCAGGACTGGATATTTCAAAAGAGACTGCTGAGTACATCTACTGTATAGATCTCCATCCAGAGACGCTAGGACCTCAAAGTCAAATCAGGAAAACTTCAATTAATCAACATTGCGGCCTGCGGGGCGGGTGTTGGCTAAAGAAAATAAATCCCCCAGGATCGTCTCCATAAAAAGTCTAGGAAAAAACACCGACAGTCTAACTAACGGAAAAGCAATTACAATTGCTGTTGACACTGGTGCGGCGGTAAGTCCTACCCATATCAAAGAATGTAGTTTTACGTACGGTTACTGGTGAGACAGCTAAAGTACTAGGAGAAATGGACATTGAACTTCAAGTTGGAATAATTAAATTACACCACACAGTGTTAGTAGCCGACATTGAAGACGAATTTATTTTGGGAATGGATCTCATTGGCCAACATAGATTCTCTTTTGACAGCAACCTTAATCTTCTGCAGTTTGACACCGAAGAGTTCATCCTTAACAAAACAGACGATGGCACACCTACCCAAGTAGTGGCGGCATGTACTGTCAAAATAAGCGGAAATACCGAGCAGATAATTTCTGGGAAATTGGAGAAGGATTTTGGAGGCTGCATCGGACTTATCCAACACCACGATTTGCCTTGCAAACACCTCGTAGGCAAAGCACTAGTAAAAACCGACGGCGAAATACCAATAAGGATAGCAAATATTTAATCCAATTCCATCAAAATCAATAAAGGAGATGTAATAGCCACTTGCGAGCCAGTGCAGTGGGTAACCAGTTGCGAAAAGCGGTCCGAAGTAACACCCTCAACATCACCTAAGGAAGTCCTAGAACACAAAGAGAGCTGCACAATTTATCAAAGAGCAGAGCACAGCCTTTGAAAGGAAAAATGGCAATACTGGAAGAACGAACATCATAAAACATAGAATCGACACTGGAAGTGCTCACCCCATACGACAGCATCCTCGGAGGCTACCAGTGACAAAGCAGCAACAGGTTACCACATTAGTCAACAAAATGCTTGGCGACGGAATTATTGAAGAATCATGGTCGTCTCCTGTTGTTTTAGTCACCAAGAAGGATGGGACTACCAGATTATGCGTGGACTATAGAAAGCTCAATGACGTCACCAAGAAAGACAGCTATCCACTTCCCAGAATTGACGGCACGTTGACGACACTAGCAGGTTCCCATTGGTTCTCAAGACAAGATTTAAAAAGCGGCTACTGGCAAGTAGGCATCGACCAACAAGATAAGGAAAAGACTGCCTTTTCTACCGGAAGTGGTTTATATCAATTTAAAGTTATGCCCTTCGGACTATGCAATTCCCCCGCTACTTTTGAGCGTCTTATGGAAGTTGTTCTACGAGGCCTCACTTGGAAGACATGCCTGGTCTATCTTGATGATATAATGGTAATGGGGAAAACTTTTGAAGAGCACCTACAAAACCTGCATGAAGTTTTTACTAGAATCAAGAATGCCCAGCTCTTACTGAATCCAAAGATATGTTTTCTTTTCCAACAAAAAGTTGAATTTCTCGGGCATGTCGTGTCATCAGAGGGAATCCAAACTGATCAACGAAAGATTACAGCAATCAAAGACTGGCCTCGTCCTCGCGACAAACACAAACTGCGGAGCTTCCTTGGATTATCTACTTATTATAGAAGGTTTGTCGAAGGATTTGCAAATATAGCTGCACCTCTCACTGAAGAACGAGCAAATTATAACTGGGATCATAACTGCGATTTTGCGTTTAGGAAATTAAAAGCGGCTTGGGATATCGGGAACAAAAGGGCAAATTTATATTGGATACAGACGCAAGCAACACCGGCATCAGAGCGGTTTTATCGCAAGTACAAGCAGGAGAAGACGAGTTGTCAAATACTACAGTCGAACACTTTCGAAACCTGAAGGTAACTACTGTGTAACCCGAAAAGAACTTTTGGCAATAGTACGGTCTGTGAGCATTTCCATCAATATCTGTAGGGACAAGATTTTCTAATAAGGACTGATCATGCAGCACTTAAATGGCTTTTGGGACATGAAACAGCCTGAAAAACGGGTAGCCAGGTGTATTGAAAAGTTACAACAATATAACTTTAAGGTTAAGCACAGACAGGGCAAGGAGATTGCATAATAATGCAGATGCTTTATCCAGAAATTTGAGGTTGATGAGCAGTTGACCACAGAGCAACTTAAAAACGATCAGCTTGAGGATAGTGAAATAGCTCTACTGCTAAAAGCTAAAGAAGAACATCAACCAAGACCAAGCTGGAGAGAGATTTCAACCAAAGGAGTTACTTTTAAAGCTCTGTGGGCTCAGTGGGACTCCCTACTTTTTAAACGAGCCTGGGAAAGCGCCGATGGAAAAGTAGTGAAGACACAGTTAGTGGTACCAAGGAGGAAGATATCAGAAGTTCTGGAAGAAGTTCATATTGAAGAGCTTGGTGCTCATCTCGGAGTGAACAAAACGATTGACAGGATCCGCGAGAGATTTTACTGGATGCCAGGATGTGAAATCGTGGCGTCGTCGGCAGTGCTCAACCTGTGCCGCAAGTCAAGAACCCAAAACAAGATCTACGCGAGAAATGAAATCAATTTTGCAGTATTCTAAGGAACACAATCTCAATATTAATGCAAATAAAACTAAAGTATTACTTTTTGCTAGTAAAAATCGTCAGGCTACTATTATAAATGATAATAATTTCATTGAAATTGATAATGATCGAATTGCTTTTAATAATAGCGTCAGGGTTCTGGGAGTAACTGTTGATTCACTTTTAAGATTTCAAGAACATGTAGGAGCTGTCTTAGAAGAGTGTTATTTACGTATGCGTCTGCTTTATGCCACAAATATATTTTGAATTTTAAAACAAGAAAAAGGCTTGCAGAATCTTTGGTGTTATCTATTTTTTATTACTGTTTAATCGTCTATTATCCTTGTATTGATTCAATAACTTAACAAAGACTACAGCGTGCACAAAATGCATGTTGTCGTTTTGTCTGTAATGTAAGAAAATTCGATCATGTTTCCATACACAGTTACCGATTACAATGGCTAAAAATGTCTTTCCTGTTTTTATTTCATTTCTTAACATTTAAAGATCAGGCATCAAAATATTTGTTAGAAAAATTAATTCCAAGAAATAGGGTAGATGATAGGAGTATAAGACACATAACCTTGACTATGCCGCACCATACCACAGCTCTTTTCTCACGCTGTTACAATTTATGATAGATTTAGGCCTAACTTCTCAAGTTCAATGTTTCAATTTAAGACTAGTTATAGACTCTGTTTTTGGGGGAACAATTACTACAATAATTTCCTTTCTATTTTTTCTTTTTCTTTTTTCACTGTTCTTTAAAATGTATGTGCATTTGATACCTAATAAAGACATTATTTATTTATTTATTTAAATGAAGCAGTAAAATATGGGCCTACCCTTTGTACGTGTCGCTTTTGACGTAGCTGGGCCTTTTCCAGAAACAAATAATGGTAACAAGTACATTTTAGTGGCAATTGACTACTTCAGTAAATATGGCCTGTAGTATTTGCGATCCCCAATCAAGAAACTGTTACCATAGCAGAGGTCCTCGTGAATAACGTATTCAGCGTTAGAGCTGCACTCAGATCAAGGACACTACTTCGAATCCAAGGTTTTCCAGAAAGTCTGTGATTTAGGTACTCAACATCCATAAAACACGGACTACAGCCTTACATCCACAATCAGCCGGTATCCGGCATGGTTGAGAGGTTTAACAAGACCATTGAAGAACATTTGTCAAAGGTCGTAGATGAACATCAGAAAGATTGGGACCAACACATACCACTATTTTTGATGGCCTGTAGATCAACAGTCTATGACACGACAGGACTAACACCAGCCATGGTTTTATTTGGAAGAGAACTCCGTTTACCCTGTGACCTATTATTTGGAACGCCAGATATCCAGGATGTGGAAATTCAAGACTACGCGGACTCCCTTAAGGAAAAGTTACTATACATCCATGAATTAGTCAGAGAAAACACGGAGAAAGCCAGTGACCGAATGAAGACACGATATGATCTCAAAGCTAATTATATGGGATTCAGTCTGGTTATATAATCCGCAAAGGAAGATCTCCCAAGCTAACGCCAGTATAGGAAGGATACAGTCATTAAAAGAATTAATGACGTATAGTGTATAGAATTCAATTTATCCCCAGAAGCAAGCTGAAAGTTGTCCACCTCGACAGGCTCAAAGCGTATCACGGACATGAAGTAGCTGATCGGGACGATTAAGTTTAAGAGGGAGGCAATGTCACGTCTAGCAACCATCCGAATGTTTTTGTGCTACCCTATAGAACTGGCCTTGCCGCGTCTATGTATGAGTCATCGCCTGCCGGGAAGATTCAGGAACTGTGGAATTACCTCGATGCCCTGGCCGAGAATCATATAGAGTGGCCTCGCTTCTTCCTGAGTATTCGTGATAGATTTGAGATTGTATATGAGTGGCAGACCTAAAGCCTGTTGAGTAATGAATTGTATAGCTATTAGTTGCAAAGTTATAAGAGCAGTTTAGTGTGTTTAAATGTATACAGTGGTAGAGAATAAAGAGAGTATTAGTTTCAAATAGTAAAAGTTGTAATTTCGTTCAGAACCCACGGGAAAAACGTAACAAAGCTGTAATGGTCTTTGCTACATTTTTTCAGGCTTGGCCTGAACAGTCCTTTTCATCAACTCCTGAGCCATCGAGTCTTTACTATGCTCCTCTTGAGGAAGACTAGCGGTGCCAATGCAATGGTTTCCTGCTTAGGCACCCGCACCTGTTAAATTATATGGGATTTCCTGCTCTACTCTGGATCTGTTGTCTTATAGGTTCATTTATTTAGCGTTTGAGATTTTAGCCGAAGCCTAGCCTAGCTCACCATTCCCAACTTAGCTTCAACACTTTTGTACTTGCTGATTCCTCTAGAGCATCTCTGCACTATTGAACGAACGCCGAGATGATAAATAAGGTTGCAAACTTTTACTCTCACTCCTGCCAGTGTTGTTCTCATCAAAGATTACCTCAATTTTTTTCGTTAACTCTTCAGGATGTCTATAACATTATCCATGGATTTATTAAATTAACAAAACAATACGTATCGTAGTCAATTAAATTGAGGTGATTATCGTTAGCTAGAGTAATTTAATTTTTTCTATTTTCACTCATTTAAAAACGATTCTAATCTGGTTACCGAAAGATCACAGTTTCTCAGTTTTGTGGCTGTCAAAAATAGCATCATGACTGGCAGGCATGATATAAAAATACCAAAAAACTGTGTCATATATTGGGTTACATAACGGCAACCGCAATATTAATGGCATAAAAAAGCACCAAGTTTAAAATGCATCTGCTCCAGATTTACAAGTATATTTGCAACCGTTGTAAAATGCATTTGAGTTGTGCAATTCTCAGCTGTAAGTGTAATGCACTTTACCTTGCCGGCAATTTAAATAATTAATTATATCTGCAAACGCCTAGATTCAATTATAGCGCCTGTAAAAAATCGTTATTGGGTTAAGGTTATTTATGCCATTTGAGCGGAACTTTGATTACCATGAAATTACTAACCAAGACCAATTAGATTGCATGATTATCTGAACAGCCTCTATTTAATTTTAATAACTGACCTGCCTCCCTGCATACTGTTAGTAGTGTTATTAAATAAATTTTAGAGGTAGTCTTTGAATCAATCTATTATCGAAAAACTTAAAGTTCTCAACGTTATTGCGGCTGGCTTTATGAAGGTCGGGAGATTTATCACCCGCGGTGTTAATACCTGCGAATTTTATATAGAAAAAACCATATGCAATCTAAGAGATTATGCTATGCTTTATTATTTTCTTTTAATTAGCGCGTGTATCCCATTGTGTTTCTTAACTTTTCTTTTGAAACGAATGGAAATCAGCACGGATATGCTAATGATATTACTAAACATTTTCGTTGCAATATATTACATATAGGAAATATTGTTCTTTCTTATTTGTTATTGGCACTGTTCAGCTTTAAAATTTCTAAATGTGTTTTATTTATTCTTGCAGAATGGAGCAATCGTTAGATGATAACAGCGAATTACCGGAACATTTTCTTTCGGAAATATACAAATGGGCTTTGGAATGTAAGTTCATCGTTTTACTTTTAAGTGTATAACATACAATTCAATAAAAAATATTATGTTTTTGCATGAAATACCCTAAAGCATGGTGTGAGACAAAGTCCAGGGCCGCCATGACACTGAGGACAATAATAGACGGAATCCTTTATCCGACCATCGTTCCAACAAACATTGCACCTTCTCCTTTTAGCTTTTCATGTTCTCCTTTTGAACAGTACTCGGGAAGGTGCTGTAGCAGGTTAACCTTAGGTAGGGGACCTAGTGGTAGCGGACCAAGCAATTTTCTAATAACACCCAATCTGAAGTCGTACAAGCCTTTACGACTTCCAGTGTCTATCTTGTACAAATGGAATGAATTCAGTTACATTATCTGGAATATGTGAATGGCCAATTTCTTGTACCAGATAAGGGTCTTATGCTCACAAGAATAAAATGACAACATTTGGTCGCAATGATCAACACCTGCCATAAACTTGTTGTATTCATTTATCATATTCGGCTTCATCACCATTTGACCATGTTGTGTAGTTACTTCCTTCAGTTGTCCACTAAATTCATTGGGAATAGCTAGAATTTCCCCGCGGTCCTTCCACTTCATAACAGTTTTCCGTGACATATGTTTTTTGTTTTAATCAATCCTTGGACAATTTGACGCTATTATAAAAATTATCCATGAACACTGAATATCCAGCTCCTAGGCATTCTTCTAGAAGAAATAGTACCACTTTTTCTGTGTGCAGATTTCCAGATAATTGAGGATCAGCAGACACGATCAATTTCAGTGTTAATCCATTAGGTTCACACAAGACGTATAACTTTATGCCCAACTTGTGGCGTCTTCCTTTAATACACTGGCGAAATTTTAACCTTCCACGCCATAACACCATAGACTCATCAATCGATAATTGTTTGTTGGGATAATAAATAATCTTCATTCTTTGTTGAAGAAGTTGACAAGTGGAAGAATTTTCCCCATTTGTGTGCGCGGCATATCGGTATCCATGTCTTCAAAATGCAACGACCTCAATATTAGTAAGAATCGATTACGGCTTATAAATGTTGAAAATACTTGCCAGTTGAACAAATAGTATTTTTTCCAGTAGTCGTTGATCCTGTTCACTCGAATGGTTCCCATGTGAAATAAAAGTCCGTTTTAATTTCGCTTGGTGTCACAGAGCCTTCCAACGACTAATTCTCTATTGATCTCCTTCGCTTCTGCCAAGTAGTTCCACAACATGTGCGTTAGCTTTGTTAGAAAGAGAGTCAAAAAACTCTTCGGTGGCTAACAAATTAATATAATTAATTGGCTCTGTTTCTTCTGAATTGACAAGAACACCTGAGACGCCTGTGAACGGAATATTAGGACTATGTACTTCTTGGTATGACCAGTTGGAAGAAGTAGCAACAGGGCTACCCGGAACAACTGGCAAATTTGGCGTGACGGGAGCACCCGGCCGGGAAGGTTGATCAATCTCGTCTTCTGAATCACTGACGGTGCTAGGATTATATTCAGTATCGTCGTCACTATCGTTTAGAAAAGGATCTTCTTCTATATCTGATTCTTCCAAAATTGCACGAAGTTCATCATTCGTTAGAGCATTTTCTTGATATGGGTTATCAATTGTTCTCTGGTCTTTTGATGATCCAGGAATCTGATCCATGGCAATCTGTAGTAAAACAAAAGCATGTTATCTCGTTTCCAAATGTATCCACCATGTGCCCAGCAACGCTCCTGGCGCGTTCAGCCGGTCGGAAAATGCATGGCTCGCACTCAAAATCAGAAACACAAGATTTATGAATCATCGTCAACACCTACGTTTGCTGTTGCATTTTCGTATATGTGTTGCAGTATAGCAGAGTACTTATGGTCTACTCGGCAGTCAGCAAGTAGTGCTTTGAACATCTCACTATGCCTTTTTATAGTCCACAAATATTAGCTCGAGCAGTTTACTATATATAATCAACGAATTTCTCATTCAAAGTCTTAACAAGCTGTAAAAGGTCATTTGTTCCGTACCCCCGATCGAAAACCTGTCTATTCTATAGATTGGTAGAAGTCGAGTTTCGATGTTGGACGTTTAGTTAGAATTTTGGTGAACAGTTTATAAAGATGGTCTATAGTTTTTCAGGTCTGCAATATTTCCCTTATTCTTCTTATGCATGACTATTATAACTGCATTATTCCAAGTTTTAGGTGTTGTGCTTTCTGTAAAACACTTATTGAATAGTTTTGTTACGGCCCTTAACAGTTGTTCTCCACCTTCCTTAACTGCCTCAATCATGATGCTGTCTTCACCTGGCGCCCTATTGTTCTTCATTTCCGACATTTATTTTAAGACTTCTTCCACTGCAATATCTCCCTTCTTATGCGTGACTATTATAACTGCATTATTCCATATTTTAGGTGTTGTGGTTTCTGTAAGACACTTTTGAATAGTTTTGTTACGGCTCTTAACAGTTGTTCTTCATCTTCCTTAACTGCCTCAATCACGATGTTCTCTTCACCTAGCGCCCCATTGTTCTTCATTTCCGACATTGATTTTAAGACTTCTTCCTCTATTATATCAGGCATTTCTTCCGATCCCTGGTTTAAAACTCGAGGGATGTCCTCAGTGCATCTCAGCTGTTCGTTATTGCATAGAAATCTTTCACAGTTTCTAGGATTTCTTCTTTATTTGTGATCATTTGTCCATTTGCATTTTGCAGTTTAATGATTTCTCCCTTTTCCAGAGCGATTTTACTTCTGAGTACTTTCATGCTCTTGTTTTCTTCCACAACTTTCGTTACCCATTTTGTGTTATAATCTCTGATATCCTTCCGTGCGGCTTTTGATATATTTTTGTTCAATATCCTCAATTTGTCTCTATTGATTGAGTGCCTGTGGACCATTTCTCGCCTTTGTTTCATAAGATGACGGGTATTTACTGAGATTATTTCCTCTTTATCACTTCGCTGGGTACAGTGTATTTGCTGGGCTTCTTGTAATGATTGTAGTATTGTGTTGTTTAGGGTTTCTATATCCTTTGTGTCTATATTTCCCAACTTTTCAGCTATGGTTCCTTGATATTCCTCCTTGTTTGCAACTGTATTCCATTTCTAGATTTTGGTGTCGGGACTAATCCATGTCCATTTTCTTAAAGAAGGTAATCATAGCGTTAAGGCGGTGCTCTAAAAGAAATTGCAACTTGAGGTTTTCCTCTGTTATTTCTCTCTCCTATCCCTTTCCAAGGGTGAATCACCCCCGTCCTGCCTTTTTCCAAGTTTAGCATTAAAATCTCCGACTGCTCCTGTAAAATGTGTTGGAACCTTAAACATTGCCATGGCAACGTCTTCATAAAAGGTATCCACTTCTTCATCAGAATATGTTGATGTAGGTGCATAGGCTTGGTTTAACTTCAGCAGCAAAAAGCAAACTCTAGGGCTTATACTCCCAAGGTGATGGATCTTATCATTATGTCTTTTGTGTATTCTAAAATCCACTCGTCCCTCAGATCTGCCTTCGTTTCCTCTAAGGTATAACGTGTTATAAAGTATAACTGGGGCATTGCAAAAGTTTATTCCTGGTTCCTTGATTGTGTTTGTCCTTAGTTTCGTCAATCACACTCCTTGAGTCTATTATTATTTTTTTTGGAAAGAAGATTAGCCCAAAACAGAGGAATATATCAATTGTTGTGTGAGATCTATAAATATTTCTCCCTTGGTTAATCTTTTGCAACATCAAGGTTTCGTATCTCTCTATCTTTCTCATAGGGCCGTCACTTGCTCGTTATGATCTACCCACCTCCATTTTAACTTTGCTGATTGTTTCACTCCATCTATGGCCTTATTTCTTATCTACTCGTCGTGTTTACTATCCTCAGGCTAAATCTCTTAGATCTGTCTCTCCATCGATTTTTAAGCTACTTTATCTTGCCAAAATTTATCACCGTAAATGTCCGCATTTGTATGCCTAGGTGATGACGAGCTGCACAGAAGTTTCCTTAGTGTGAGTTTCTTATCGTGCTAGTGCGCTGAGCACTCTCGCACTGTCTTGGTCCATGTGTTGTTTCGTAATTGATCATGTGTCGTCTTGGTCTTCGTGGTGTTGAATCCTTGGTGCCGGTTAGTGAAGGAGCGAATATTGTTTGATTTGCGATTTTGAGCTGATAAGAGAATAACTGTAGACACCTAGGCGAGGCTGATCGCTTTGGATTATGCAGATTTCTCCGCAAGTCCAAAACGATCACCCCAGGAAAGAACTGCACGTGATACGCAGGGTGTTACCCCCTGACTCTACTTCTACGCATGGAGCCCATACGGCGAGCTACCCCGTGCAGTCCCTTAATGCCTGTACACCCCCGTTTTTAGGCGGGAACCCGGCCTAGGGCATCAGCGATGCTCTCGTCCCCAGCTGTTTTTGATCATTCTAGTTTTGTTAGTGATTTATGTGATTTAGAATTTTTGAAAAATTTTTGAAAAAATTTGATTTAAAATTTGAAAATTTTTTGAGTTTGAGATTTTTGATTTTTCGAAAAAGAACGAACCAACCTTTTAGAAATTTTGAAAATTTTTGAGTTTTTGAAAATTTTGAAAGTTTTTGGAAATTTTAAATTTTGAAGATAGAATGATATTGATATTATTTTTTTGGGTTTTTTCATTTTTTCTTTGTGTATTGTGTATGTGATTTAGTGCTCTGGTGGGAGTAGTAAGCTTTTATGTACTGTTCTGTTTGGATGTGCTACTCTGCTGAATAGTGTTCGTATGATTGGGTTTGTGTGGTTGCGAACTTGTTCTAAGAATATTGTGTGTTTGCCTGCCAGATATGTGTTTATTGTGTCTACTTTGAGGTCGTTGTGAATGTCTGCATTGCGAACGTACCAAGGTGCGTTCACAATTTGTCTGAGTGTTTTGTTTTGGAATGTTTGAAGTTTTTTCTTGTTTGTTTTGCATGCATGTGTGTATACTATGGCTCCATATAGAATTTTGGGCTTTATTATCTGATTATAGAGCATTAGTTTGTTCTTTAGTGACATTTTACTATTTCTGTTAATTAATGGATAGAAAGCTGTTTGGCTGCAATGCCTTCGTTTACTTTTGCTTGAATGTGCTTTTGAAAAGTGAGTTTGCTATCTAGGGTTACCCCTAGATATTTAAGAGAGTTTGACCATCTTATTACTGAGTTTTCGAGATTTAAATTTGAAATAGGTTTATTACGTTTAGTTGTTATGAGCAAGGCCTGTGTTTTTTCTTCATTA
Source organism: Pissodes strobi (assembly GCA_016904865.1). Taxonomy (NCBI): domain Eukaryota; kingdom Metazoa; phylum Arthropoda; class Insecta; order Coleoptera; family Curculionidae; genus Pissodes; species Pissodes strobi. The sequence goes on along the minus strand of MU182481.1, from coordinate 171,722 downwards.
ATTTTAATATTCCAAGTTTCTGCCCATTCGTATATGGAGTCTAAGTGTTGTTGTATGTGATTTTTGAGTCTTGTGTGATTGTTGTTTATTGAGAATATGAATATGTTTGGGTGTCTAGGTATGTCTGTTGTGTATAATGTGTATAGCGTAGGCGACAGAGGAGAGCCTTGGGGGACTCCTGCCTCTATGCGCCTTGTGGTGGATAGTGCTGTGTTTATTTGTGTAGTGAAGAATCTGTGTTTGAGGAATGGGGCTATGAGTTGAGTTAGTGGAGGTGGAAGATTGTGTAGTCTGTCTAGTTTGTGTATGAGTCCTTCATGCCACACTTTGTCAAAGGCTTTTTCGACGTCAAGGACTACAACTCCGGTCGATGCCCGTCTTTGCAGTCCTCTAGTCGCCTCCTCAACAAGCCTGGCAAGTTGGAGCTCGGTGTTGTGTTGTTTTCTGAACCCAAACTGTTCCTCTGGGATCAGATTGTTTTGTGATATGTGTGAGTTTAATCTCTCCAACATAACCTTCTCCGTCAGCTTGCTCAGCGATGAGAGCAAGCTGATAGGTCGCCAGTTTTGAGGAAAGATCAAGTTTTTGTGAGGTTTAGGGATTAGCATTATTTTTGCTTTTTTCCAAGATTTTAGAAAGTGTTTTAGTGATAGTATTGTGTTTATTATGTAAGTGAATTTGAGTATGGCTGTTTGTGGTAAGTTTTTTAGTGCTCTGTTTGGTATGTTGTCGTAGCCGGGTGCTTTTTTCGGGTTTAATTGCGCAATAATTTGCGCAATTTCTGCGGTGTTTGTTGGTCGTGTTTCGTCGTCTTGGTGTTCGTTTTCGTAAGTTAGTATTTCTCTGTAGTTTCTCTCTATGGTTGCCTCGTGATCTATATCCTGGGCCCCATCGCCTAAGGTGAATTGCGATTCCAGCGAGTCTGCGAAAGCCTCAGCCTTCTCTGCTGGAATACACCTTTCCTCTCAGCCCATGGATGTTAGGATATGTCACTTTGTTGCGACCTTGCATCGTTTTGGCGATTTTCCATAGAGAGTTGTTTTGTGGGTTGACTGTGGTGATGTATTCTGTCCATGAGTTGTTTTTGTGAGTTTTTATGTCTGTTTTGATTGTATTCGTGAGTCTGTTTGCTTGTTTGTTTAAGTCTCGATTGTTTATTAGTTTGGCTCGTCGTTTTAGCCTGTTTCGGAGCCTTATGTTGTCTTTTATGTTTTGTGGAAGCGAGTATGGGTTGTTTTGATTTGTGTGTACTGTTTTTGTGGCTGCGTTTATGGCTGCTTGTATCTCCTCAGTGAACCTAGCAACTTCGTTGTCTAGTTCCGCTTTGGAGGCGATGTATGGTAAGTTGTGCATGTTTTGTGTTAAGTGTTCTTTGAATATGTTCCAGTGTATGAATTGTTGTATGTTTGCTTGTTTTGTGTTCGTGTATGTTGTTTATTGTGATGGCAATCGGAGAATGATCTGATGAGGATAAATCCTCCAGATTGTCAATCACAACATTGTGTGCGATGTTTTGAGTAAGTACTATGTCTAGTATATCTGAGCGTTCGTGATGGAAGTGTGTGGGTTCAAGTGGTGCTTGTACTGTGAAGTGCAGTTCTTGCGAAGCTCTTAGTAATGCAGTGCCACCTGCATTGGTGGCCCTGCATCCCCAAGATCTATGTTTACAGTTAAAGTCTCCTGCTGCAAGAACTGGCAGTGTGTAGTTGAAGAGTTTTGTGGTTTCGTCTAGTGATAAGTTGTGTTGTGGTGGTTTGTATACTGAATGAATGACAATGTCTCCGTCAGTTAGACTGACTTTGATGCTTGTCACCTCCAGTATGTCTGACTGTGGTGGTTGTATTGCGTCATGTGTAATGTTGTTTTTTACAAAAATGGCAGTGCCGCCCCCCATACGCTGCGCCCTGTCATTTCTATAGATTGTGTAGTTTTTGATGTGTAATCTTGTTTGTGGGCGTAAGAATGTTTCCTGTACGAGTGCAATGTCTATGTTATTTTCAGTCAAGTAGTCAGCAAACTCGTGTCTTTTGGGGTAAAGAGAGTTCGCGTTCCAGCTGACTAAAAATAGGTGCTTTGGTTTATTAGCCATTGAGATTAGCAAATAGTCTCAATGTTGGATTTTTATTTATAATTTCTGAAATTTTATTCAGTTTTGTTACTATGTCTTGTTCAGACATAGTAAGAAGAGCAATTAATCCGTTTGCTTGCGGCATTGCATTCGCTTGGGAGTTTGTGTTTATGTTTTTGTTTGTGGGTGTTGTTTGTGTGGGTTTTGAAGCTTGTTCTTGTGGTTGTTGTTGTTGTTGTTGTGGTTTTGTGACTTGTGCAAATGATATGTTTGTGTTCACTGGTCGTGTTTGTGGCAGAGGTTTCACAGAAGTCAAACACGTTAGTCCTTAAATACAGATAACAAAGGTATTTTTGGTCTTTTAGAATAAAATAGTTTTGCTAATGATGCCTATTCCAAAGGTCTAATTTCGGTTGTTTCATTTTATTTGCTAGCTCACCTGACTTAGCCCAAGTACATATTTTGGAAGTATTTGCCTGTTTGTCTTCCGTGTTAAAGATTTATTTTGTTTTCCCAAGATTTACTCTTCATTCATACTTCAATGGAAAAATCAACACCACTTCCAGCATTTTCATATAAATCGTCCAGAAATGTGGTATTTTCCTTCTCATTGTGCTTACTTCTCGTTTCTGTTCATCCATTTATTCATCATTGTACCGCACAAAATTCATGCAGTCCAATTTAATCAGTGTTTCCTGAATGCGTTCAATTCCATTTGCGGCTCTCTGAAGATACGAGTAGATTGTCCCCTGCGATCCAAGGCTCAACACTGTCTGCAGCGAAGGTCTCTCCTGTATTGCCTCATTGTATATAGGTGCTTTGCTTCTCATCTACGTGAGTTCCCTGGTTTGTTGTAATCAAGGCCTTTTATAAAAACTTTGCTATGTCTCAAATTCAAATTCAAATTGTTTATTTAGGCATATAGCATTTGCAAGCAAATAAAATAATTAGGTCCATACTCTATAGTAGGTCACACATAGGATTTAAAACAACATATAACAAGTAAGTAATTTACAAATAACAATAGACATAAGTCAGAATATAAAATAACAGTCATCAGTCAACAATTAATTTCTTAATACCACTTCTAAAAGCATTAAAGTCACCAAAGAAATCCAAGTTATCGCATTTTTGTAACATTCAATTCCAAATATCCGCCCTATTAAATACCGGTGTGACATACGACCTCTTCCAGACACTTGGAAAAACTCCCACCCTCAATGACAAATTAAAAATAGTACATAAAATATCCGATGAAACACATTTGCAATTTTGCAACAGCACAACTGGAACCCCATCTGGGCCCGTCCCTAGATTTCTATTCAAATTGTCAATTTTATTATATACTTCAACACACGTAAAGCTTAAGTTACTCACATTAATAAACTTATTACAAACAGGAGCATCTGGAAAAGGTGAGTCATCATACACTGAGTACACCGATGAGAAATGATTCTTAAATAATTCAGTGATTGAAGTATGTTATCAGTTTCACGGTGACAATTTTTTGAGTTGATATATATCTCCAAAATGTCTTTTTGTCATGAAGCTCAGATTCTAAGTCAGCCATAAAATGTTCATGAGAAGATTGGGATAAAGGCGATACTGTGTTCTTAAACTAGCAAAGTTCGCATAGTTTCCTACTGATTTACAGCTTTTGAATGTTTTGTGTGCCTTCTTTTTCTCTATAATAAGCTGTTTTAACTCGAAATTCATGCATTTTGGAAATTTAGGTGTTTTGAATCTAGACACCGGAGTATATTGCTTAATTTTCCAAAATTTTATAGAAGGAATTTACTATATCATTCACATCAGTGCCCACAGAGATGAAGCTCCAGTCAACACACGCGAAACCAAGACTGATTTCATTAAAATTGAACCTTTTAAAATTAAAATAAAAATGATCACGCTGAGAAGTCTCAATACACTGTGATATTTTAAAAGAACATTCAAACGCAGGATGAGATGCATCCAATTTTAACAGCGGCTTATCACTAGTCTTTAACAGTAGAATGATTAGAAAATAATAAATCTCAAAAGTTTCCGTATACATTTGCAGTCTCAATTACTTGATATGGTCCCAAATAGATCACACAATGAGCCATTGCCATTACCTTCCTCGTCAGATCAGATCACCTAGCGGAGTCGAACCAAACTCCGCCATTTTCCATGATATCCCAGGAAGGTTAAAGTCACCCCAAATAAAGACATCAAAGTAAACTCCCGAATCAACCACCTGCATCAAAGAGAGACAAAAGCCCTCATAAACCTCTGCTGAAGAAACACCAGGTATATAAGCATTCCCAATAAGGATCTTGTGATGCCCCACTCTAATCTGGATAAACTGATGTTCAACATTTTCCACGGCTCATGGAATCTCTTTACATGAAAGATTTGCTCTGATAGCTATTAGGACTCCACCCCGCGTTTTATGAGTGCTATAGTTTTCACAGACCTATCATGTCTAAACACCATATAGCCCTGCAAACCCAATTCACTTGACATAATTTCATCGCTTAAGAATGTTTCTGTTAATAGGGTGATATCAAAATCCTCAGCAACACATTAAATTTGAAATTTTAGTCCTAATACCTCTAACGTTCTGGTAATAAAACCTCAACTCATCATTTAGGTCTCCCGGTTGATCCCTGGCTCTTGAAAATTTTACCCTGGGCGTATGGACGCATCTCCTATTTGCATGGTAATGTCTTCGGAATATAAAGGGTCTATAGATAACATTTCTTGGCCAGAAATAACAGTTATCCAATTCATTGTAAGTTGCCTCGTCAACACCTATTTTAAAAGATCTTGAGCCAGATTTTGATGGAAGCTCCTCAACTATTATGGATTTATGTATAGATGAATCGATCCTGGTCCTCATGTGATTCGTAATGATTTCAGGAGTAACTGATTCTGCAACTCTACCCACAAACATCCATTTTTTGCCATGTACCCCCGGAAAAAGACCGTCTGCAGAGTCAGACATTCCCCTCTTGCCAGATCCAGCCACAGTAGCGCTGCTGACGTTGTGAGGTTTATTGCGTAAGGTTTTTTGAGACAAGTATGTGCTAACCATATTTTCATTTGCTGGCCTAGTAGCGGTGGGCATCAGAGGAACCAGTGCATTATCCACAGCTTTAGAAACCTGGCTGAGCGTAATTTTTTCCGTTTTTTCACGATTAGATTAGTCTCTTACCTGAGCTGCTACTGGTCAGTAGAAATATAGGTTGCCCAATATCATTCACATGCGGAAATAATCTTCTTAAAGAACATGCCCCGGACTCACATTTGCCCAATACTGCATATGTGTCACATACAGTGGGAATTACTACATTCATATTTGGTCTTTCGTCAGACATCAAAAATATGAATTTTATGGCAAACACTAACATTTATGGCATTTTTTATTTGTAAGATCTTTTCATACATTTCCTTATATAGCTGTAGCCAGAGTATCTCTCAATACCAGGCTAGGATGTCTGGATCCGAACTTATCCGCGAGTTCCGAATCCCAAAGGATCATCGACTCGATCAACACGTTTTTTTGGAACGTAGCTGAAGTGGAGCTGAAAATGCCCGTATGGAGAGTGTACAAAAATAAGTCTTTTAGAAAATACATCGGAGCACTGGAGGATTTTAGAACGTAAGTATAGATATTTAATATAAAATTCTTCATAATACAACACTCAACCAATATTGTGCTGAAATTCGAGAAGAGAAAAAAAGTGTATTATACACGTTAGATCACTTCAATATTCTTCTCAATCCACTAAAAATAAATAACGCAACAAATAACGCATTCTACACGCAAGATTCGACCTACTTTTGCCGGTCCACTTTCGATCCTCCGTCTACCGGCGAAAGTTGACCGTGACATTGACAGTTATTTAGCACGACTGAGATGTAGATGCCACAATAGATGTTATATAATCGTCGACCAAAGGTGAAAGAAACACGAACGATCTGAATTCATCGTTTGATCTTTGGTTTATAAGCAGCCCGCGGCTGCTGCTGTTTTGAAATTGAAATGTTTATGGGTTAATTTGGTTTGGGTTGGGTGGGATTGTTTGTATCAATTAACTATTGGCTAGTGTTGAGCAACTGCAGTAAAAGAAGTGTTTGCTTTTTCTTATACTGGTACTTATGCCCTTGAATAATTGTCCTCACTAAATTCTGATCGGCGTTTTATCTTCCTCCTGAAGTAATCTGTAGAATCAGATTCAAGAATGTCTTTAGGTACCAATTAAGATGATAATCAGTATTCAGCATGTATCTTCTGTGCTTACAATTATTTGGTGATGTAATATATCTCTAATGCTCTGATGTATCCCTAAAGCAAAAGCTTACCTCTCTTTATTAGATGCGCCTGGATTGAGAGAACTAGGTAGGTACCACTAACTCCTCCAATCAAAGGAACTTCTTTGACGAGATTTGGTTCGGTCGGTTATCGTGCAGTGCAGATGAACGGTACCTACTTACTCACAAATATATTCAGACAGAGATTAATCATTACAGGCCACCTCACATAATGCGATGTATACACATCTGACCCTCCTCGGACTTTTTTTTTGGAACATCAGCAAATTATACTATGCACTTTTGAAACATTTAAATTAGTATGTTAAATTGATTAAATGTAGAAATAATTAACGGGTTTTCAGCCAATAAGGTTTATTAAAAGATGATTTGTTTTGCGTCCAAGCTTTCGGTCAGTATATCTTGACATTCGTCAGGGATAAAAATTATTTTATACAGGGTGATTCATGAGGAAACGTCAATACTTCAGGTACGTATT